>CM060937.1:303660796-303930893 GCA_030765085.1 Allium cepa | reverse complement strand
GAAAAGAATTCCTACAATTGAGCTAAATTGAGATAACATCTGCATTTTTTTAAAATAATTAAAAGAGTTTGTTGTTTTATATTAGTTTCAAAACTTATAAAGTAATGTGTTTCTTTTTCTTAAGTCTAGATTTAAAAACCTTTGGGAAAATTAAAATACTGGAAATTTGTCTCTGTAAACTTAAGTAACTTCCCTGCATGTTTAATATTGATCAAATCAAACACATTAATATTTAAAATCCAGTTCCATAAACTTAAGGCATTGACAAAACTTGGTTTTAAAATCAAGTATTAGTATTTTAAGTGAATGTTCATGGTCAGTTTGGTCTGGATAATAAAAGTATGAATTTGTGCAATACTCGCAAATTGTGATTTAAGTAGATTATATAGTCTTGCTGGATTATAAAATAAGGATAATTGATCCTCATAAAAATCTGAAATGACTTTTAAATTTGATTAGAGTAAGTGCAGTTGGAATTCTTCTGTTAAACCTAGTTTTGAAATGGTGTGTGAACACGGGATCAGTGGGAAGGCTTGGATGGATCGAGTGTTCTGGGTTTTGGGGTATGGGTAGTGGATGTGTAATGGAGTTGGTGGCCAAAGGGGGCGGGAGTCCGATGGTCGGAGCAGCGTGAAGTGGAAGTTTACAGGTTTTGAGCGAAACCTGTAAGTTGTTTTTCCAGGTTTTTAAAATTTGGGGTTTTCAAGACTAAATCTGAATGCTTGAAATTCTGTTCAACCTGGTGTTGTAGTTAGGGTATTGAGGGGTTTTTGGTGGTTGTTGGATCTTCACTGGAGGTCGGAGAGGTGGTGCGACATGATTTTCTGGTGATCTGTTTTGGTTGGGGGTGGTTTCAGGGAAGGGTTCTGTTTACTCGAGTTGGATGGAAATGACTCGAAGTAAGTATGGCAGAAACCCGAAGCAATAGCATTTAGAACTCGAAGTAAATTAGGGGGGGTCTCGGGTTAACTTGTAGATACAGTTTACACAGTAAACTGTGTTTTGATTTAAAAATATGGGTTTTTAAACTTTTTTTTTTTTTTAAAAAAAAAAAAATTAAGGTTTTGTAAACTCAAAATCTGAAGTTATAGGTATGAATAAGATTTAGGTTTAAACTTAATTCAAGACTGAATTACTTTGAATTTAAATTCCAGGTTTTAAACCTGTTTTCTGTTTTTTTTCAAAATCTGGATTTTTAATTTTTTTTTAAATCTGTAGTTTGGTTGAAGTAAAGTTTCAGTTTGAATTCCAATGTAAGTATGAATTTCTAACTTGAATTCAAATTCCAGTTTTGAGAATAAAATATAAGTTTCAGAAATTTTAAACTTATTTAATTCTTGGTTTAATGAAATAGTTTTAATATTTTTAGAAATGAGATTTTAAAAAAATATGAGTGGATTTAAGTTTTTTTTTTTTCTGGAAATTCAAAGGTTTGGTTTGAATTTCAGATTTAAATTTTAAAGTAGGTTTAAATTTGAAGTTTTAAATTAGAATGGAAACTTAAGTTATTAAAGGTTTGGAATGGAGTTAACTTTAATATTTTCATATAGTATTTATTTGATTGGCAATTTAAAAGTTTTAAATTTATTTAAAATTTTGATAAGTTTAAAATTAATTTATTTTAAATTTGAATTTTAAATTGAAATCTAAAGATAATTTCAAAAGTACTTTGTTTTAAAACAAATTGTTTAAAACATAATTAAGTTGTGTTTATTTTAAATTTTATTAAGAATTATGTTTTAGAATTTATTAATAAGGTAATCAAGATTAGTTAATTAATTTAATTAATTAATTGTATTTGGGATTAACAATTGATTAATGATAAATCAATTTGGAATTAAGATCATTAAGTAAGTTATTAAATTATGATAAATGAATATTAATTATGTAATTAAGTTTTAAATTAAGGTTAATTAACTTTATAATTAACTTTAATAAATAAATGATTAAAGGTAATTTAATTGGTAATTAATTTAAGTTAATTACCTTATAAAATAATTAAAGAATGGTTAATGAAGGTCATTAACCAGGATTATTTAACAATAATTAATTTGGTTAATTTTATTTATTAATTATATTAATTAATTTAATAATAATCAATTATAAATGGATTGAGTAATTACTTGATAAAGTAATTAAGAAATTAATTACTTAATGTAATTAATTTAATTGAATTAGATTGTTTAATTTAATTAATTAAGTTTAATTAATTTTAAACATTTGGGTTTTATACATAACTACTTTATGTAATTAATGATTTGGAAATTACATAGTTAAGTAATTGTTTAATATTTACAGATTGTAATTAAGTGGAGATGTTTAAGTGGGAGATAATTTGGATTAATTATTTAGTAATTAATCAAATAATTAATTTAAGAAATTAAATTAAGGATAATTAATTTGGGTCAATATAGTAATTAAGTTGTTAATTACTTTGAGTAATTAATTTAAGAAATAATTTAGATCATTAATCATTTAATTAGTGATGTAATTAAGGATGATTAATTAGGATTAATTAATCAATAATAGGTAATAAATTAATGAAATAAATTTAGAAGTAATTAAAGAAGCAATTAAGGGTAGTTCATTACTAATGAAAGTGATTATGTGAGGAATAGATTTAAAACCACATAGATTTATTCATCTTAATTGTAGATGTTTGATTGCCAATTGAATGCTTCATGATGGATTGATATGTTTTGTGATGCTATGTAATGCTTGTGCTGGGCTATTTTATTTGTGACGTATATATTGTTATATGTATATGCAACCCCTTGACCCATAGAATGACATTTGAATTTCGATGCGACAGGGAGTCGGATTCCAGTTGGTTATCCGAAACCCACATCGAAACATGTTAGTGAATCTTTGTGATTGATAAATTTACTTTATCTATGAATCTGTTGATGAAGATAAGCGTTATGGGTTATACCGCTTATCGATATGGTTGAATCTATGATGATGATGTTGTGCACTATTGTGCTAAACCCCTGGACCACACTTATACACACACAAATATGGATTGCACGTGGAAATGGGTTAAGTCACAGATTTGAAATTGTTTTAAAATTTGATTTTTTAATCCAAATTAGTTTTGGAATTGGAATTGAAGCTTTTGAAAATGATTGTCAAAAATAAAAGTTATTTTAAATAACTTGATTGAATCTTGGAATTTAAATGAATTCATATAAATTTGAATTCAATATTTGAAATTGAATCCTAAAATTCGAGAACTAGGGTTTAAAAAGTTATTCAACTTACAAATGGGTTATATGGTTTTAAACCATTTAAAAGGTGATGTTTTGGAATTTAAATTCAAGCCAAGATTTCAACTTGTATAAATTGGATTTTTCTAAAATAAAACTATTTGTTTTCAAACGATTGAAGCTTTCACATAAGAAATGAACTTTCAATTTGTGTTAAAGGGCTTCAAGTCAAAAAATGAAAATAGTATTCCAAGTTTTAGATAAATTTTTGGAAACGTGTTTTGAAAGCTATAAATCTTTAATTCAAAGATTTAATTGGGTTAATCCAATTGAAATGGGAATTGTTTTGAAATCTATGGATAGATCTTTGTGAAACTGGGTGAAACTTTGTGAAATAAATCTTTTTATTTAAAGATTTAAAATGGTAATTTGTTTGACCATTTAAAATAGAAACTTTGGATTTTATAAGTTGTGACTTAACTAAAATCCCATATCCATGTGTTTTAAAATATGACGCTCATTATTCGGTTTAGCCGGGAGAGGACCTTGTGTCATATAACCCATTCCGAATAGTGATACGACGTTATGGATAGCATTTGAAGACCGGTGGTGAAGACCGGGTATTTGTGAGAACGATAGGATAACCTATCGATTGACTCTGCACTGAGTTGCTCCGGTATAGAGTTCTCCTAAGTGATGGGAAGTCCGATCGGGATTGTGGATACCCGGATTTGCAAGGGCTTCTTCGGAAGTGCCTTCGGTTCTGTTCGAACCCAGAACAGACTTGTATGGTTGTATGTCCGACATTACACTTTGAGATGTTATCTGATCTCTATCAAATACATTTCTGCTTGGTGGCGGAGAATTTATTCTCTTAGCTTAACACCCTTCTCTGAGACGTACGAGCTCAGAGGTTATGTAGTTGATATTTATCAGTGATATTCCCAATTTGGTAATGTGGCATGCTGAGTGCTGCTGTGTGATGATCATTGGTTGATCATTTGTGATATGATCATTTGTTTGATCATTTATCTTTGTGATCGTTGCTTTGGTCATCTGTTGACCCAAAGCATGGCTTTGTTGCACAAAGCGTAGCTTTGTGGACGAGACTGCATCAGGACCTCACTCCCCGGAAATGGTCGAAACAGGAAAGATGCGGCAAGGTTATGAGGGTCGCGCCCTTTAGGGTATGTCATTCCCTTCTGGTAAAGGGTGGTATCATGGTATGGAGCCCAGATATTTACTCATGTGGTTGCTCCAATCTCATTTACTGTGTGGTTGTTGCTTAGAGGTACCTCGGATAAAGGTCCCAAAGGACCGGGGGATGGCACGCTCGTGTAGTAGTTACCTAGTTACAGAGGTAACCCGGCCTTGTGTTGGCAGAGATCTAACCGTAACGTTAGTTTCTCGGGACGTCCCGCCAGAGGCGATCCCATGTGGCAGTAGGAAGTTCCTTAGCCTGACCATTTGTTGGAAATCCATTCTTCAAATACGAGCCTTGTACGGTTTTAGTTGTAGAACCTGCCATTTAACATGGCAGCTATAGTAGGCATAGCATCATGGTACCTATGCTAGCTAGGATTTATATTATACTTTCAAAAGATTTTCCACTATGCACTAGTAATAATATCAAAGAATTTTCTCGTATTAAGCATATTTGACTATCATAAGGAGAAATCTCCCCCATGTGTGCGTTTGCATTGTGTGTGTGCCGGGAGGCCTTATGGTAGTTTCATTTTTCAAAAAGCATTGCGGATTTATTTTAAATTATCTGGTTGTCTGTTTAAAGACCAAATATTTTGTTTGCTCATACCAGTCCCATGACTGACCTGGAGTTTATTGTTCCTTTCCTAAACTCTGGGTGCCCACTATTTTTCCACACGGGCAGTCTAGAGTTGGGGTTTTTCAGATAATCTATAGTAGGTGTAGATTCGATAGCTTTCAGCCTTAGGATTTGGCAATCGCATTTTGGATCGAGTTGCTTCTCTTCATCTTGATTTGGGAGTTCTCGCTATTTCTGGATTGATGCCTTGGAGATGGAGTTACTGATACTGGAGTTCTTTCTTGAAGACCACATTGGAGATTTTGTCCCGCTGCTAGTGTTATTATTATATTTCCGCTGCTATTCTTTGTATCTCTGATAATGTTGATATCTATTGTACCATTCCATTGTATCATTCTGTTGTATCAAATGTTGTATATTGATATATGCTATTCTTTTTCTTCCGCTGTGTTGTACTTAATGTGTTATAAGCTCCGGCGACTCGAATTTGAACGGTCAAATCTGCGGCATTCGAGTACAATGTAAAGTATGGATGTCGATTTTCGAACGCGAAAAATTCGAATCGTTACATTTGGTATCAGAGCTGATGGTTAAAACCTTAGCTCAGGAGTATAACACATTAAGTAACTCATTAGAGATAGGGTGAAGTATACCCTAGAATGAGCAATCCCTAAGATATCCGTTCGAATGCCTCAGTAAATTCTCTTACTATTCACTGATAGTGAGTATGAGTGCGAGAAGTGGACGAGATAGGGGACAGGGAAGTACCACTACCAATGGTCAATACCCTGCAACAGTGGGAATATCTTTTCTCTATCAATCTCCTTTGATTCGATTTCAGAATTCTTTTGATTGCTTCGTGACAGCTCCAGAAAGAAGTTTCGTGCGATGGTAGCCTTACGAATCATTGTAGAAAATCCTTACTTCGTATCTTCATCGATTTCTTATCAGCTTTTCGTTTTAAGCTCTAATGAATTTGGAAATTGAGAGTTTTAAATAAATTGGAAATTTAAATTAAGTGAAAATTGGTTAATATAATATAAAGCTAAAATTGAATTGTATCAATAGAACGATATCGATTAAAACTAAATTCGAAATTCTACTGTAATTTCTTGTGTATATCAAAGTCCGAAGAGGTACAAATTGGTATATCCTTTGGGATATTCCGACCTGAATTGGAATCCCTATCTAGTATTTGAGGAATTATTGAAAATTAAATCCATCTATCTATTCTCTGGGATCCGATATATTCTATGAACGGTTAGTTAACCCTTCGAACTAATAAAGGCCCTTGCACATTCATAGATCGGTGGACCCAAATATGTTGTGTAATAATTGTATGAGTTTATTCTCATATTATTTGATATTCTGGTTTGGTAAACTGAATGCAGAATAAATATTTCAATCTGAATTGATCAATTATTCCTGTATCTATCATCTTTTCTTTCTCGTCTTCTTTGCAATTTCGAGGACGAAATTTTTTTTAAGGGGGGAAATCTGTAACATTCCTGGAATTTATCAAGTTTAGTTTGGCAATTAAATTTATTTATTTTTGAGAATAAATTGTGAATTAGTTAGAGATTTCTAGAATAAATGAATAATTTTTGATTATAAATAGAAATTTGATTTAAAAAGTAAGAATAAATATTTTATATAGTAAATAAATATTGAATTTCATAATAAAATGTATTAAAAATAAAATAGAAATTAAAAGCTTGTGATTTATAAAAAGGCTAATGATAGTTTGTTTCTAAAATATTAAATATATGTGGGAGATGTAATAAGATTTCAAAAGATTATTTTTAAATATTTAATTCTCTTATGTAGATAAATATTACTATTATTAGTATGAAATTTAAATTTTTAAACCCTTCTTTTCTTTTAAAAGTTGTACAAGAATAAAAAATGTATGAATGGAAATTGTAAAAATATATAAGTATATAAATATGTTGAACAAAAATTAAATGTATGAATATAATTGGAATAAAAATTTCTTGTGTAAATATAAATGTAAACATGAAGGAAAATGTAAGCAATTTTGGAATGAAGGCATATGTTTACATGTATATACCAATGAATAAAAGTTATGTTTATTTATAAAATAAATATGATGAAAAAAAAAATTTAATTTAAAATTCTTTTATCATTGAAAATTTCAAATGTAAACATACATAATGGAGATAAGTAAGCAAATCAACATGCCTTTAGGTTTCATAATCAATTCTCTACACATGGCATTCAAATTATTTAATTGAATAAAATAATGGAATTTAAAATTATGAAAAAAACTTTTCAGTTTCCCATATGAAATCATTAAGTATCTTGTCCAAATCTTAAATATACACTAAACAAAGATTTGAGTATCTTATATCTCAACTCCCAAAGTAGAAAGAAGGAAAAAAAATCAAAAATAAAAAAAAAGAGAGAAGAACTGTAATTCTTTTCAAATCAATTCGAAACAAAGATTCAAAATCTCAAACCTATAGACAGTAAAGATTCAAGACTTCAGACTGAAAACAAAGCAAAGGGAATTCAAAAGCTTTCAACCTGGAAATTTAAATGCAGGTTCAATTTGAAAGCAAACCTGGAAGAAACAGTTTCTTGGGAAAAAAAGAAAAGAAAAAAAGAATGAAGGCAAGTTTTTTTTTTATTGAATTTGATTTTGATGTTAGTAATCAGTAACAAAGACAAAGATTTAAACAATCATGTCAATCAGTTACAGAAGGAAATTCAAAGCAAGTGAAAATTGAAGTCTACAGCAAGTTTGAAGCTTTAAACAAATTCAAAAAAAAAAAAAACTGTAAGTAAATTGATTCTCTTGTTTGTTATTAATGAAGTAAGCAACAAATGCAATAGGAAATTTAAACAAAGTTTTATGTTAATAAACTTTTGCAGATCAAAGAGATAAAGTGAAAAAAAAAAAATACAGCCTTTGCTTTCTGTTCTTTGCTTCTTCCTGCACAACTCCAAGGTGAGCAAATCTCCTCCCTGAGTTTGTTTATTTTTGTTTGTGAGTAACATTTAATCTTAAACTATAATTTAGGTTGCTTGAATTAAACATGTTTGTGTGCCTGATGTAAATGTGGTTGTATTTGCATGTTTGATTTTGATTCTGCAGAGTATATCCAGATATCTTCCTATGAAAAGAATTCCTACAATTGAGCTAAATTGAGATAACATCTGCATTTTTTTAAAATAATTAAAAGAGTTTGTTGTTTTATATTAGTTTCAAAACTTATAAAGTAATGTGTTTCTTTTTCTTAAGTCTAGATTTAAAAACCTTTGGGAAAATTAAAATACTGGAAATTTGTCTCTGTAAACTTAAGTAACTTCCCTGCATGTTTAATATTGATCAAATCAAACACATTAATATTTAAAATCCAGTTCCATAAACTTAAGGCATTGACAAAACTTGGTTTTAAAATCAAGTATTAGTATTTTAAGTGAATGTTCATGGTCAGTTTGGTCTGGATAATAAAAGTATGAATTTGTGCAATACTCGCAAATTGTGATTTAAGTAGATTATATAGTCTTGCTGGATTATAAAATAAGGATAATTGATCCTCATAAAAATCTGAAATGACTTTTAAATTTGATTAGAGTAAGTGCAGTTGGAATTCTTCTGTTAAACCTAGTTTTGAAATGGTGTGTGAACACGGGATCAGTGGGAAGGCTTGGATGGATCGAGTGTTCTGGGTTTTGGGGTATGGGTAGTGGATGTGTAATGGAGTTGGTGGCCAAAGGGGGCGGGAGTCCGATGGTCGGAGCAGCGTGAAGTGGAAGTTTACAGGTTTTGAGCGAAACCTGTAAGTTGTTTTTCCAGGTTTTTAAAATTTGGGGTTTTCAAGACTAAATCTGAATGCTTGAAATTCTGTTCAACCTGGTGTTGTAGTTAGGGTATTGAGGGGTTTTTGGTGGTTGTTGGATCTTCACTGGAGGTCGGAGAGGTGGTGCGACATGATTTTCTGGTGATCTGTTTTGGTTGGGGGTGGTTTCAGGGAAGGGTTCTGTTTACTCGAGTTGGATGGAAATGACTCGAAGTAAGTATGGCAGAAACCCGAAGCAATAGCATTTAGAACTCGAAGTAAATTAGGGGGGGTCTCGGGTTAACTTGTAGATACAGTTTACACAGTAAACTGTGTTTTGATTTAAAAATATGGGTTTTTAAACTTTTTTTTTTTTTTTAAAAAAAAAAATTAAGGTTTTGTAAACTCAAAATCTGAAGTTATAGGTATGAATAAGATTTAGGTTTAAACTTAATTCAAGACTGAATTACTTTGAATTTAAATTCCAGGTTTTAAACCTGTTTTCTGTTTTTTTTCAAAATCTGGATTTTTAATTTTTTTTTAAATCTGTAGTTTGGTTGAAGTAAAGTTTCAGTTTGAATTCCAATGTAAGTATGAATTTCTAACTTGAATTCAAATTCCAGTTTTGAGAATAAAATATAAGTTTCAGAAATTTTAAACTTATTTAATTCTTGGTTTAATGAAATAGTTTTAATATTTTTAGAAATGAGATTTTAAAAAAATATGAGTGGATTTAAGTTTTTTTTTTTCTGGAAATTCAAAGGTTTGGTTTGAATTTCAGATTTAAATTTTAAAGTAGGTTTAAATTTGAAGTTTTAAATTAGAATGGAAACTTAAGTTATTAAAGGTTTGGAATGGAGTTAACTTTAATATTTTCATATAGTATTTATTTGATTGGCAATTTAAAAGTTTTAAATTTATTTAAAATTTTGATAAGTTTAAAATTAATTTATTTTAAATTTGAATTTTAAATTGAAATCTAAAGATAATTTCAAAAGTACTTTGTTTTAAAACAAATTGTTTAAAACATAATTAAGTTGTGTTTATTTTAAATTTTATTAAGAATTATGTTTTAGAATTTATTAATAAGGTAATCAAGATTAGTTAATTAATTTAATTAATTAATTGTATTTGGGATTAACAATTGATTAATGATAAATCAATTTGGAATTAAGATCATTAAGTAAGTTATTAAATTATGATAAATGAATATTAATTATGTAATTAAGTTTTAAATTAAGGTTAATTAACTTTATAATTAACTTTAATAAATAAATGATTAAAGGTAATTTAATTGGTAATTAATTTAAGTTAATTACCTTATAAAATAATTAAAGAATGGTTAATGAAGGTCATTAACCAGGATTATTTAACAATAATTAATTTGGTTAATTTTATTTATTAATTATATTAATTAATTTAATAATAATCAATTATAAATGGATTGAGTAATTACTTGATAAAGTAATTAAGAAATTAATTACTTAATGTAATTAATTTAATTGAATTAGATTGTTTAATTTAATTAATTAAGTTTAATTAATTTTAAACATTTGGGTTTTATACATAACTACTTTATGTAATTAATGATTTGGAAATTACATAGTTAAGTAATTGTTTAATATTTACAGATTGTAATTAAGTGGAGATGTTTAAGTGGGAGATAATTTGGATTAATTATTTAGTAATTAATCAAATAATTAATTTAAGAAATTAAATTAAGGATAATTAATTTGGGTCAATATAGTAATTAAGTTGTTAATTACTTTGAGTAATTAATTTAAGAAATAATTTAGATCATTAATCATTTAATTAGTGATGTAATTAAGGATGATTAATTAGGATTAATTAATCAATAATAGGTAATAAATTAATGAAATAAATTTAGAAGTAATTAAAGAAGCAATTAAGGGTAGTTCATTACTAATGAAAGTGATTATGTGAGGAATAGATTTAAAACCACATAGATTTATTCATCTTAATTGTAGATGTTTGATTGCCAATTGAATGCTTCATGATGGATTGATATGTTTTGTGATGCTATGTAATGCTTGTGCTGGGCTATTTTATTTGTGACGTATATATTGTTATATGTATATGCAACCCCTTGACCCATAGAATGACATTTGAATTTCGATGCGACAGGGAGTCGGATTCCAGTTGGTTATCCGAAACCCACATCGAAACATGTTAGTGAATCTTTGTGATTGATAAATTTACTTTATCTATGAATCTGTTGATGAAGATAAGCGTTATGGGTTATACCGCTTATCGATATGGTTGAATCTATGATGATGATGTTGTGCACTATTGTGCTAAACCCCTGGACCACACTTATACACACACAAATATGGATTGCACGTGGAAATGGGTTAAGTCACAGATTTGAAATTGTTTTAAAATTTGATTTTTTAATCCAAATTAGTTTTGGAATTGGAATTGAAGCTTTTGAAAATGATTGTCAAAAATAAAAGTTATTTTAAATAACTTGATTGAATCTTGGAATTTAAATGAATTCATATAAATTTGAATTCAATATTTGAAATTGAATCCTAAAATTCGAGAACTAGGGTTTAAAAAGTTATTCAACTTACAAATGGGTTATATGGTTTTAAACCATTTAAAAGGTGATGTTTTGGAATTTAAATTCAAGCCAAGATTTCAACTTGTATAAATTGGATTTTTCTAAAATAAAACTATTTGTTTTCAAACGATTGAAGCTTTCACATAAGAAATGAACTTTCAATTTGTGTTAAAGGGCTTCAAGTCAAAAAATGAAAATAGTATTCCAAGTTTTAGATAAATTTTTGGAAACGTGTTTTGAAAGCTATAAATCTTTAATTCAAAGATTTAATTGGGTTAATCCAATTGAAATGGGAATTGTTTTGAAATCTATGGATAGATCTTTGTGAAACTGGGTGAAACTTTGTGAAATAAATCTTTTTATTTAAAGATTTAAAATGGTAATTTGTTTGACCATTTAAAATAGAAACTTTGGATTTTATAAGTTGTGACTTAACTAAAATCCCATATCCATGTGTTTTAAAATATGACGCTCATTATTCGGTTTAGCCGGGAGAGGACCTTGTGTCATATAACCCATTCCGAATAGTGATACGACGTTATGGATAGCATTTGAAGACCGGTGGTGAAGACCGGGTATTTGTGAGAACGATAGGATAACCTATCGATTGACTCTGCACTGAGTTGCTCCGGTATAGAGTTCTCCTAAGTGATGGGAAGTCCGATCGGGATTGTGGATACCCGGATTTGCAAGGGCTTCTTCGGAAGTGCCTTCGGTTCTGTTCGAACCCAGAACAGACTTGTATGGTTGTATGTCCGACATTACACTTTGAGATGTTATCTGATCTCTATCAAATACATTTCTGCTTGGTGGCGGAGAATTTATTCTCTTAGCTTAACACCCTTCTCTGAGACGTACGAGCTCAGAGGTTATGTAGTTGATATTTATCAGTGATATTCCCAATTTGGTAATGTGGCATGCTGAGTGCTGCTGTGTGATGATCATTGGTTGATCATTTGTGATATGATCATTTGTTTGATCATTTATCTTTGTGATCGTTGCTTTGGTCATCTGTTGACCCAAAGCATGGCTTTGTTGCACAAAGCGTAGCTTTGTGGACGAGACTGCATCAGGACCTCACTCCCCGGAAATGGTCGAAACAGGAAAGATGCGGCAAGGTTATGAGGGTCGCGCCCTTTAGGGTATGTCATTCCCTTCTGGTAAAGGGTGGTATCATGGTATGGAGCCCAGATATTTACTCATGTGGTTGCTCCAATCTCATTTACTGTGTGGTTGTTGCTTAGAGGTACCTCGGATAAAGGTCCCAAAGGACCGGGGGATGGCACGCTCGTGTAGTAGTTACCTAGTTACAGAGGTAACCCGGCCTTGTGTTGGCAGAGATCTAACCGTAACGTTAGTTTCTCGGGACGTCCCGCCAGAGGCGATCCCATGTGGCAGTAGGAAGTTCCTTAGCCTGACCATTTGTTGGAAATCCATTCTTCAAATACGAGCCTTGTACGGTTTTAGTTGTAGAACCTGCCATTTAACATGGCAGCTATAGTAGGCATAGCATCATGGTACCTATGCTAGCTAGGATTTATATTATACTTTCAAAAGATTTTCCACTATGCACTAGTAATAATATCAAAGAATTTTCTCGTATTAAGCATATTTGACTATCATAAGGAGAAATCTCCCCCATGTGTGCGTTTGCATTGTGTGTGTGCCGGGAGGCCTTATGGTAGTTTCATTTTTCAAAAAGCATTGCGGATTTATTTTAAATTATCTGGTTGTCTGTTTAAAGACCAAATATTTTGTTTGCTCATACCAGTCCCATGACTGACCTGGAGTTTATTGTTCCTTTCCTAAACTCTGGGTGCCCACTATTTTTCCACACGGGCAGTCTAGAGTTGGGGTTTTTCAGATAATCTATAGTAGGTGTAGATTCGATAGCTTTCAGCCTTAGGATTTGGCAATCGCATTTTGGATCGAGTTGCTTCTCTTCATCTTGATTTGGGAGTTCTCGCTATTTCTGGATTGATGCCTTGGAGATGGAGTTACTGATACTGGAGTTCTTTCTTGAAGACCACATTGGAGATTTTGTCCCGCTGCTAGTGTTATTATTATATTTCCGCTGCTATTCTTTGTATCTCTGATAATGTTGATATCTATTGTACCATTCCATTGTATCATTCTGTTGTATCAAATGTTGTATATTGATATATGCTATTCTTTTTCTTCCGCTGTGTTGTACTTAATGTGTTATAAGCTCCGGCGACTCGAATTTGAACGGTCAAATCTGCGGCATTCGAGTACAATGTAAAGTATGGATGTCGATTTTCGAACGCGAAAAATTCGAATCGTTACAACCACTCAATGTCGCTGTGGCATCAGTGGATCGACCATATCCATCCTTGGTTTTGATAGAAGCTATATCAAGAACTGCCGATGGCATGAATTTCAAACATTCATTGGCGTGGGATCCACCTATGAATTACAGGGAGTTTTATCATGAATCAAAAAGGTTCCTACGGCAGGAAGACACACAAGGCGACAGACTGAAGGTGAAGATTGTGCAAAATAAAGCACCATCAATAGATGCAAATAAGAATGGTAAACGAAAATGGAAATTAGATGATGGGTATGATGGGATAAAAAGGCAATGGAAAGAGTGGGAGCCCAAGTTCTCCTCCTACTCGGATTTGACCGAAAGCCCATAACGGATTTATCTAGACATTAGGGGGCAACTCCCTATTGAAAACCGCCAAGGAGGGATCCCATGGTGCGGGAGCATATGCCTAGAAAGTACTGTGCATTCCACGAATTGAATGGGCACATCACGGATGAATGCAAGAATTTAACGTATATGATTGAGGAGCATGTTAGGAGCGGTAGATTGTCGCAGTACATTAGGAATTAGGCAATGATGGTGGAACATGAGCGGTCACTGTCTACATTAAATGAAAATAGGAACAGCCCTGGATTAGGGTCACAGATTGTTATCAACTGATCATGATGATAAGGGCCGAGTTTAGGACTTGGACTCATGTCATAATAATAATAATAAACTCTATAATAAGGCGGGTAAGTAATCTACACATATAAGAGATCGAGGACAATCCATAGGCATGGTCTAAGATGATGATGAACCGTCGTGCTCGGGGAGACACCCTTTTTATTTTTTATTTTTTTGGGTTTCTAGATGTACAAACTCTTATATATAAGGTTATTTATGATTTGCAATACTAAGATGGATAAAGCAGGAGGCGATTATTGTCCCAACTGGAGTGATGAGGTGGCAACCGCAAGGTGTGATTCCCTTCATTGGAAAGGGACAGAATGGACTCGCACATGGATTAAGTCCTCGACCGAAGAGTCAAGGCCGGAGAATAAAACCCAACATGATGTTAGGTGTGGATTATGTTAGGCAAGGAGTAGGTCACTTTGTCAGAAAGCGGTAGGATAGGCCTACTCAGGTTGTCGAGCATTGATTATGCTCAGCAAGTGTTCGAAGGGACCGCAGATGCTAGGACTTAGGTCAAGGCACCACTCAATGTTCAGGGGCACTAAATCGGAGTATAGGAAACAACGTTGCTTCGTTATAAAGTGACAGGATCAGCTTACGTGTAGAACGAGTATGGATTATGCTGGATAAGGACCTGGAAAGGTCATGGATTTGGATATCAACTTCAAACAGCTATAGATATGGATATGGACTCAGAGTTGGTCCCAGATTTGGCTAACCACCTGGTGAGGTCGAGGGTTTGGATAAAATGATCCAAAGAGATCATGGATTAGGAATCGGATATCGACTCAGAATACTCATGGATTTCACTAACATCCCGAGAGAACATGGGTTTTTTACTGGCAAAGAATTGGATTCAGATTGTATAATATGGCTATTGATGGATTATGAACTTATAATTTTGGATTTATGGAAATTCAAAAACTCCTTCCTAATGGAAGACATTTTTTAGTGGGCAAAATGTTAACCCACCTTTACCAAGGCAGTACACATGTGGAATTAACCTAATGGACTTCACAATCATCAAGGCGGAAAGCTCAGAGAGATGGTTACCGGAGTTGGAGATGATTATATTTGAAACTATGGGCTATAATTGAATGGATTTGGATGGACAACACCCAAAAAATGGCTAAGTATGGAACTAATGCTTCCTCTAGAAGAGGGATCAGAGTAAAGCGATCGGATTAAGCAGTATGCACACAACACAACTCAACGATGATCGCTGCATAACTCAACAACCACAAGGTGGATTGAAATGAAACTTTGGGAACAAGAAAAAGGGACTCTAGGGAGTCTACCCTAGTGATTTCACATCATTTAGAGGAGTTTGGTGGTATCGACCCCTATCCTTCCATAGGGATCGACTATAATCAGCCTTTACAATAATATTGCAACAGTGAAACTTGGAAACTAAACATAATACAACATGGATAAGGCCCCTAGGGATCATCGAGTTTGGAGGGATTAACCCCTATCCCTCAGTAGGGATCAGCTCTCTTCCTCTAAGGGATAGGCTAAACCCAACTTTGTAGCAAAGATCGATCTATATCTCAACATCAACATATCAAATTGACACAAAACTTAGAGCATGAGATTACTACAATAGGTGGAACACCACATAAGGATCGCATATCAAATGGGATACTTTGAAGGGATCGGCCCCTATCCCTCCAAAGAGATCGGCTGAAATCAAAATATATGCAATACCACTTCACAAAAATGCAATATCTCATAAACCGTAAGTCAGAATGGCGTGAAATTCAAAGGCAATTCGCTAACATCATGGTGAACCCCCTACTGGTATTACACCCCATGTGAACACCAAAATAGGGATCATTATCGATCCCTATTGTGGGCCCCAATGGGCTTGATAATTCTTAGGTGGCCTCGTCATGGCCTGGAGGTTCTACTGTCGAAATTTTAGCTCGATCCTTATACGTCTTCCCCTATAATTATGGTAGGCATGGTGTTAGAAAAGGGATCTTCTTTCTTCTTCTCTTTATCTTTAACCTAAGATACACTCTACCAATTTTACTCTTGGATTGTGGATTGTAACTGTAAATAAACTACGATATAATAATAAGGACTATTTTAGAGTGGATGTAGGCCGGAGTTACCCGAATCACTATAAATCTTGTCTCTTTTTACTTGCTTTCATTTTTTATTTATTTGTTCTTCGTATTATTTTCTCAACATTAGATACTATCTGAGATCTGTGACTGAATATTGGTTCTTTCATACAATTGGGTGTTGGTGACAAATTTTGACGCCAACAACAACATATATGTATTAATACATACGAGTCGCATCAACTAGTGCAAAAATCAAACAATCACACCCCTAACCTTTCAATAGCCAGTATTAAGCGCCATCACGCAAAATATTATTTCATTCAATGTTATTTATCCTTATCTTTTTTCATTTTCTTCTTTTTCGTTTTCTTCTTTTTCTTTTCGATAATTTTCCATTCTTTCCTTTATTATTTTCCACTATAGACTATGTTCTATAATTTGGATTCTCATAACATTAGTTTACTTCTTTGATTATCTCTTACAAATCATTCAATTATTTTACAATATATTATACACACTGTTATACTATTTTTAGGTAAGCTCAAATGATATCCAAATAGTTAAAATGACCATTTCTACTAAATTATTTGTTTCTTTATTTTAATGCATTGTTAACATATACCTATAAAATTTGGTGTATTACTAGGAACAATATGTCTGGATTTAATCAATATAGCATATCATATGAAGATCCCTAATGGCACTTCTAAGAATATAATTCTTTATTTATTAATATTGAGGTTCCTTTTCTTTATTGTTCCTTTTATTCTTTGAGCTTTTATTAATTGACGACTTTTATTATTAGAAAATACTTATACATATAAATTAACTAGAATACGGCTCGATGCTACCTAAAATTTTCAAGTGTTAGTCGAAAATCTCTTAATTTTTTTATAGCACCTCCATTGCAGGGCTAGCACTTTAAAAGTCCACAAAAGATAATTAATCAACATACATCCTACCTTATATCACTCCTTATCTCATGTTATATCGATAATATAGCTTATAATATCGTTAGCAATATACTATTTGATATTTGCCAATATATTGCTTTAATATTTGCTGTAGAATACTTGATATTTTTAGTTATATCGATCATTATAGTAAGTATTCGAGAAATTAAAATTATATATAAATATCTTCACATTTTTACTATTTGTTACTAACATACGGCGAATGATAAAATGTAGACCATATTAGAACCCCCAATGAATTATTTATCAATTTTAACCATATATTTTTCAATCTTCTTCCTTAGTGTTTCAATAAAGAAAATGTATGTATTCCATTATTTTATATGTTTTATTTTATGCAAGCGCTTTACCACTAAAACCAAAGTTGTATAAGAGATACTTCTCCTTTTAGCTATTTTCTTTGTTCACTATTTGTAATTGGTAGGTTAGCTTGTGAAAATTCATTTTTTGTGTTTTAGTATGATCATGTAATAAGAACTAAAGGTTTAGCGTAGTAAAGTTTTGCAATTGATATATCAATAATGAACGGGCCAGTTTATCAAATAAACGTGACTTGTTTGCTAATTTAAGTAAAAGTGAAAATGAAGAAACTATATATATGAAATTTTTTGGTAAATAAAATAGATCGCTAGATGTCTGGAGAAACAAATAATATTGTATGAAAATGAAGAAAAAATAAAGATGCACATTGTATGAATTTCTCAGTTTTGATGAGCCTATTTTATGACCTGTACTTAATATAATATCCCGACAGATAGACTGTAGTTTGTATGGTACATGCAATAAGTTTTTAGTGGTAATTTGGCAATATAGATCTAGATATATGGAAAACATCATTATGACATTATAACATAGTATAATATTGTTTATAACATAATCTGGACATGTTTGATATTTATCGATGTTATCATGATGTTTTAAAACATCTTATATCGATACTTGACCGATAAGTGCCTGATACTAATATTAACCACTTAGACACACATACACACTACACTGTGTATAATGTACCTTTATTTTGCAATTCTTATTAGAAACTCTTACCCATTGATGCTGTTATCTCGCCTTGTGGCAAGATTGTGATATCATGAAGTTGGTTAAACGGATTTCGTGGCCATCAAAGCAAAAAGCCCGAAAAGATGATTATCAGGTTCGAGGATCGATTATAAGCAAGGGTATGGATGATAGTCAAGTGGATTTAGGTGAATGGAATCTAGGAATTGGCGAATTATGGATTGGATCTTCTCCTAGACAAGGGATCGGATCGGATCACTTGGATTAGCGGTTCAACTCAATGATGATTGGTCAATATCTCAACAAACATCGGGGGAACTAGCCAAACAACTATAGAAACACAAAAAGGAAGTGGTGGAGGGCCGCCACAAATAATGGAATGGCACGCCATGTGGCCCCCAGCACCGAACAACGTTGGTCCCCTTAGAAGGCCCGGGTGGGCCCTAAACTTTCTGAATCAGTTCATCTTAGTCTTGGGCTTCTACACATAGATTTTAGATGGATAATTCAGCGACTTAACCTATAAATATAGGATCATCGGCTTATTGCAGTGGATCTTCTTTTAGCTCTTCTCCGTTGTTTCTCTTTCCTTCCTTTATTAATTTTCAAAGGCTAAAACAAACTGTATTTGTAATCCTACAGTATAGTAAAAAGACTATTAGAGTAGACATAGGCTAGAGTTCGTCAAACTACTATAAAATTCATGTGTTCATTTACTTTTTTACTATTTAATCTATGATCTGCATATTTAATTCTCCATTTGGAAGTTGAGATTGGATTGGTGGTGCTTTCATACTATTTGGGTGTTGGCAGCCATTTTTGATGCCAAAATTTTGGTGCTTTCACTGAGAACGCCTTGCACATGTGGATTAGGAAGTTTGGATCTCTGATTTGGAAGCTTGGATACTTGGACCTTGGAATCAATAATGAGGCAATCAACAAGGAGACCATTGGCATATAGGAGTCACCATGGAAGGAGTCAGAAGGCATCTTATAGAGCTGGAACTAATCAACCCTCTATCTATGTCACTAGGAATGAGATGGAGATTATGATGGATGTTGTGTAGGAGCGGATGATGAAGAGACAAAAGGATATGATGAAGAATTTCCTTAAGCAAATTGGATAAGTTGAGCGATTGGCAATCTAGATCAAGAAATTGAAGCATCATGAGCTACAGGAAATTAGAATCAGGAGCATAGAGCTAAAGCCAATAAGCGGGAGAACAGAGTGGAGCAGCCGAGGGCAGTCCCCAGCCAACAAGGAAGGATCATCATCGATCCCCTCATATGGATTGGCACCGATCGACCATGGCAAAGAGGCATGCCCTCGGGTCAGGCTGGATCATTGTATGGTAGGCCAGTGGTCAATGCTATGTGGTTTGGTGCGGATTAGAACGTGGATGTGCATCCAAAGGAGTATGTTCTGGGATTCCCTCACTGAGACGGGGAGTAGGCAAGAAACGATGATTGGAGGCTACCTTTGAATGGCAGTTGCAGGTTTGCAGAGATGATTAGACAAGCTATGAAAGGAGGATTGGTGAACAGGGATCTGGAAGATGTGAATAGGAGTCCATTTACTCCTAATATCAGGCATGCAAGGAATCCATTGGAGTTTAAGTTACCGACAGTGTGGGCATATGGAAGAAAATCTGACCGTACTACTCATCTGATGAGGTACACGAGGCATATGAAGGTGCTGGGGTCATTGGAGGAAGTGATGGCGCATTGTTTTCCCTTGTAGTTAGTGGATATAGCTGTAATGTAGTTTGGACAATTATATAATGGTTCTATTGGTACTTGGATGGAGTTGGTTGATAAATTTATGAGGCAATTTCGGGTCCACATCATGAGACCCAAGAGGGTAATGATGTTGGCAACATTGAATCAAAGGACAAGAGAGTCTTTAAGGAATTTCTTAACATGGTTTAATGTGGCAGTTGCTTCAGTGAATTGGACGCCATCAATGGTCTTAATGGCGGCGATATTAAGAATAGCTGACGATACAAACTTCAAAGTTGCTCTAGAATAGGATCCACCAATGGATCTCGAAGAATTTTATCACGAGATTGAAAGCTTCCTATGGTTGGAGGATACTAAGGTGGGTAGTGAAGAGGTAAATTCAGTAAGGGATGGAGGACTATGTGGGGAAGGTTCAAGCAAAGAATAAGAAAGCAGAAAGTGAATGATACCTTCAACAGATCAAAGCGGCAAAGGAGAGAACCGAAATTCTCTTCTTATACCGATTTGAATGAGACTTTTGTCAGGATTTATTTGGATACTCGAGGACGCCTTCCATACCGAAGGTCGACAAGGAGAGAGCCCACTGAGCATGAGCGCACATCCAGCATATACTGCCTATGCCATGAGCTAGGTAGGCACACTACCAATGATTGTAGGCACTTAAAGGATATGGTTGGGGAACATTTCAGGGATGGTAGGCTACCACAATATACAAGGAATTATACTACGGTAGTAAAATGATGTGCATGTAAATGTGCATATTTTAACCACCATATTTATTCTTTTTAAATTAAATAAATGATCATATTGGGTATTTTAAATTGTTTAAACCAAAATTCATATTATTTGAAATTGTCACATATTCATCTTCATCCAGGGGCAAAATGGTCATTTTTGTGCATATATTAATTTGAGAACATTTAATTGGAAATTTTTATATTATTTTGTAGGAAATTACACTCAATTACAAGTGGGTTCATGAAGGAATATGCATGCACAAAATGAATACAAAAGAATGAAGATGGAAATAATTCAAAGTGAAGAACATGGAGGACCCCACCTACCCACTACCTAATGTACAAATTAAAGGCTAATGCACATGCTAAAAGACATTTAAAGCTTCATGTACATTTAAGTGGGGGATTATTAAAGCTAATGATAACTTGGCCACCACACTTCCTCCAAGGGCATTTTGGATACTCCCTAAATATATGCATTAGGGTTTCTAACTTGTATAAATATCTCTTATGTTTCATGTAGCCATCTTCCTCTTAGTTAGTTAATTTTAGTTTAGAAAATAAATCAAAACTCTCTTTCTTTCCATGGCTACTTAGCCATTTTATTTCATGTAATTTTCTTTTCTTTTATGCAATGTTAATTCTCTTTTATTTACATGCTTCTTCTCTTCTTATGTAATAGTATAGATTTACCTTTATGTAATTAGATTAGTTGTCTTTTCCATTAGCTTTCATTTTCCTTTCCTTTTGCTTTCATGTTGCTTTCTACATTTGTTGATTTGATAACAAATATGAGAGCTTAATCCCTACAATTTAGGGGTAATGAAGCTCTCTAGTATGTAGATGCAACATTTTGATGTTTATACTCTCTTTTTGTGCTTTAATGGAAACACTTGAAGTGGTTTAATGATATTGTTTAGCTTTGAATTTGATAGTCTATGTTGTTCATAACAAATAGGCTATGCTTAAACAAACATAACATAAATTGCCTCTTCATCTAAATATGATTATGGCAAAGAAGTGAATGTTGAAATTGAAATTTGATAGCCTATATTTCTAAACAATAGTTAATAGGCTATGCTTAAAATAGATTTTTATTTCAACTTTGTTGTCATATTTCATGAGAGTTAAATGTGTATTAGTGGTTGTGTTATAGTTTGATGGTTTATATTGAGCTAATTAATAGCACAAATATACCATAATTATGATAAGCACATCAACTAATTCACTAATGACAAGAAAAGAGAGATCATAACTTCATTTTGTTGATTTATATGATCTAGAGAGTGGATTTATCTCTAAATTATTCTTTTAACTCTCATATTTTTATCATTTTCTTTTGCTAGTTTTTGTTAGTTTCTTACATTTCTAGCTATTCACTCTCGACTTCGGTATAATTTGATTGAACAGAATTTTAAAATCATCAATTCCCTGTGGATCGACCCGTATTCGCCGCGTGCTACATTCTTACACCGTGCGCTTGCGTTTATTTTTAATTCAAATTCGTTCGACGGTTTTCTAAACCGATAGAATTTCTGTCGTCCGAACAAGTTTTTGGAGTAAAACAAGAGCAACCACCATCTGCATCAAATGGAAATGGCCTTGGATCGAGGTTATGGATCATCTTCTCTTGATTGAAATGGCGTGAACTAAATAAATAATAAACTCCATAATAAAATGGCTAAGTCACTTACACATATACGGAATCGAGGTCAGTCTTAGGCATGCTGTGAGATGATGAAGCGTCATGCCCGGAGAGGAAATATTTGGTTTTTGTTGTTTTCTAGTTGTAAGAATGTAAATTTAATAATTTAGTGAATGAATTATAGAATGCTAAATCTACATTAAAAGTAATAAATGAAATAGGTTGCGGTTGTCTCGACTGGAGAGACAGGTAATAACCGCAAGGTGCAAGTCCCTTCATCGGAGAGCAACACATGGATTAAATCCTTGATAGGGGGATTGAGGGTGGAGAATAATACCCTATAGATTGCGTTATGGTCTGACTGGAGAAACGAAACCAAAGAAGCAAGAAGTAGGCGGCTTTGCCGAAGATTGACATGATCGGCCTGCTTATTGTTGTGCACTTCTAGTCGGAGAGTGAGTGGAATTCAACAAGGTTTCGGAGAGACCACGATCGGCCATGACATCGCTTTATGTTCAGGGACACTGAACTAGATTGCATGAAGTAATGTCGCTTCACCAGAGAGTGACAGGATTAGCTTGCTTATCATTGTTCCCTCTTTTATTGGAGAGTGACTAGATGGGGTCCAACAAGAGCTCGGAGAGGCTATGATCGGTCCAGAGAGACTATGAACAAGGCTATTGGTCTGGTGAGACCTTAGAATTGGAAAACGATCCGGTGAGACCATTGATTCGAATACTGGCTTTGGATGGATACGGATTTAGCTAAGGATTGGGACTGGTTTCAGAATTGGCTACCTACTTGGAATAGTCAGGGATTATGGTGATTCGACTTGGCAAAAGATTAGATTCTGAAATGGAATATTTGGCTATCGATGGATTATGGACGTCAGACTTATGGTAATTCAAAACACACCTTCATATCGCAAGGCATGTTTTAGACGACAAATGTTATCTCGCCTTTTGGCAAGGCCATGATACCATGGAGTTGGCGAAATGGGTTTTATAGTTATCGAGGCAGAAAGCCTGAAGAGATGATTATCAAGTTTGAAGATCAGTTATAAGCAAGGCTATGAATGATAGTCAAGCGGATTCAGGCGAATGACATCCCAGAATTGGCTAAGTATGGATTGGAGCTACCCTAGAAAGGGGATCGGATCGGATCACTTAGGCTATGGATCACTTGGATTGGTAGTTCAACTCAACGATGATCGATCAATATCCCAACAAATACGGAGGGAACCAGGCAAAGAACTATGGAAACATGAAGAGGAAGTAGAGGAGGACCACCATAACCAATCACATAGCGCCATGTGGCCCCCACCATCGATCAATGCCGATACCTATAAAAGGCCCATATGGGCCCCAAACTTTTTGGATCGGTCTGTCTTAATCTTGGGCTTTTGCACATGGATTTTCAGTTGGATATTTCGGCAACTTCTCCTATAAATACAGGATCATTGGCTCATTGCAGGGGATCTTCTTCTGGCTCTTCTTCGTTGTTTCTCTTTCCTTCCACCATTAATTTTCTGAGGCGAAAGAAAACTATATTTGTAATCCTACAGTATAATAAAAGTATTATTGGAGTGGATATTGGCTAGAATTTGCCGAACCACTTAAAAATTCATGTGTTCATTTACTTTTTTGCTATTGAGTCTATGATATATGTATTTAGTTCTCTGTCTAGACGTTGTGATTGGATTGGTGGTGCTCTCATACTATTTGGGTATTGGCGGCCATTTTTGAAGCTAACAGATGAGAATTTTAAGCAATTAAGTGCCGTAAAATGATGTGATTGCTTCATGTACCTCCATATTAAAAGATGTACACTTATGCATACACATGTATATTATATACTTGTATTGCTTCATTCACTATGTATTATTTTTATTATATATTTTTTAGTCTATATTATACTTGTCACACTCACAAGAACATGCACATTATAAGCATACAATAGGGCCTACATACATGTACACACAACTCACACACGTTGCTGAAAACTCCTCACCCAAAAAATAAAGGCATCGATGCCCTATCGTAGCAGTAATGTGCTACTGCTACCCTATGGCATCAGTGTGGTGATGTTGTCGCCCTGTGGTAGCAATGAGGTTTTGTTACTGCCCTGTGGATGTAGCTTAGGGCTATTTCCCTATGGCAGCAGCTTCGCTAGTAGCTTCGTACAATGGTGGCACTTCGTCACACCCCTCGACTCATCTTCTCCTACACTTCATCTCTCTAGTGAATAGTTATAATTTGGTAGCATCTCTCCACTGTATTCACTCATATCGAATTTCCCAACTAAACAAAAAATCCATTTCCAAGAAATAAAGTCATTTTAAATTTCCAAGAAATATATCAATTCAGATATATATTTAACACTACTTTCATTTCATGCAACTAATTCAAAAATAAAACTTTAATCCCATAACATATATGTCATCAAATACATGTAACATATGTACTCAAATACATTTGGTTTATGTACATACATACATACATACATACATATATATAATTGTGTATGTAACAATTCTTTTGAATATAAAAATATATACATTTGCTTTGATATCTTTAACTAAAAATTTGATCTCGATTTATTTTTAGATTATCTCAGCAATCTTTCATACAAAGTTAAACTCATACTCATATGAGTTTTATATATATATGTATATAAATATATATACATAAATATATATATTTAAAAGAGAGAAGAATGAGCTTTTTAAATTGAATTTGAATTCTTACTCATTTTATCAACAAAAACATACTTGTTGTATCAAATTGACACTTTAATGTATATAAAATCAAACCCATCGTCATATTTACATCTCAATTTGTAGTATTATTTTATTATTTATTCTTTAGAAACAATCATTCATACATCAATTCCAGTTCATAAAAATTTCTTTTTATAATAGTAATACTTTTGACATTAACCAAAATACACAAATTTCATTTCAAAAATTCATTTGCTATATAATTATTGATCAACATTTTAATGTATCCCCATTATAACACCCAGTAATTTGACGTTAGTTATTTAATTAGTTAGTTAGTTAGTTAATTAAGCTCCAAAAATGGAATTTGTGCAAACGATGAAATTGGACCACGAGACTTGCACCATTGCGTTCGTGGAAAATTCTAAGCAACTTTCATTTTGGAGTTTTGTGATCGGTGTCCAAACGAAGAAGCTAGGATGAAAATGAAAGTGCGGTGTGTATACAATTATATGTGCTAATATAGTACACACGGATCGTGTAATATGGACTACAATATAAATGCGGAAATAGATGATAATAGCATAATAAATAAAAATAGAAAAATCACACCAGAGATTTTTATACTGGTTCGGAGCACCGTCCTACGTCCAGTCCCAGACTTCTATCTGGATTTTCACTATTAACTACCTCGCTTCACCCGGAGGAACAGGTTTACAACACCCGAGCAACTGAACGGGATTTCACGCCTCTAATACACTGAGGACTTCAACACTTGCCTCTTACAACACAGAGGACTTCAACAAAAGAACAAATACAATTGTTGTTGACAACTTGTGCTCTTGAAAACACGGATTTGTCACTAGTAGTACACCCTTCCTATAATCTTATCCTCAAAGTATGCGAATGATGTTTTGAAAAGATTAAGGAAAGTATATTACTTATTGAATCAAAAGATATGAAATAGTTTCAATGATTCAATAACTAATCGAGAGCTTTTTAGAATGCAGGAGTATATATAAAGTAAGATCAGAGATTAGAGTAAAAAGCATATAAAATCATGTTGTTTTAATCAACGAATTAGATGAGTTTATATAGATAAGAATGGTTGTAACTCTTTGTGAGCAGTTGCCATTAAGAGATATGATCTTTGATGAAAGGTAAGAGATGCAACCTTTGGAGAAAAGAAGTGTCTTTTGGAAAAATTGCTTTCTGTTTAAAAACGGTCGACAGGTTAAAAAGTGACCAGTAGATAGGAATTCAAATATATATACGTTATGTGCATGTGTGCACGTTCAGTGTGCAAATTATGAAGGAACGGTCGACCGCATATATTGTGACCGGTCGACCGGTCCCTGTAAAGTTGCACACTGAATGTGCAACTACAATTTATTCGTATATATATTGATTTCCTTGAAAATGCATGATTATTTGAGGATAGATTTTAACAAGTTTATCACTATTATAATATCAAATAATCAACCTACAATCTAGAGTACCATATGTAGCTATGACCTTGTTTTGTCGATCGCCTTTAGTTATTTGTCAGAAATCAAAACCTTCATAAAACTTGTGACTCAACATTCTCCCCCTTTTTGATTGATGACAATATATATCTGAATCTCCTCCTGAATATGTGTTCTCTCTCTTTGAATTCTTATATATGTACGTTCCTGCAAACAATTGTTAGCCCTTTCTCCCCCTTTGTCATCGACAAAAAGGAGTAACAGATACTAGAATAGTAGAATGAATATGATATGCATAGCAAAATAAAACATTAACACATCCAAAACATAACAGAGTATAATACAGACCATAATGTCAAACGAAAAATAAGAATAACGACACTATTTAGTACAAGTGTCGATGAATGTTTTTAAAGTGCTAAACCATAATAGAATCTAAGATGAAGCAGATCGTATCTCCTCTTCATCATCGTCGTCGTCGTCATCATCATCATCTTCTTCTTCTTCTTCCTCATCATTGTTCCCTCTAGATGATTCTCCATGTCCATGACCACTCATACCAGTAGACTCGTCAGATGATGTCCAGGTGAAAACAGGAGCAGCAGGACGTTTTCCTGGGTCTTGTGCTTGAACAGAGGTGGATGTGGAACATGATATAGCATCCCATAGCATACCAAAGAATGACTTGACCTTATTGAAGCGCTTATCAATTTTAGAGTCCATGCGCTTGAGACGTGATTCAAGCAAAAATTGGTTACGCGCAATTGTTTCAAGTGATTCTTTTGTGGATGATTTTGATTTTAATAGTTTTACTTCGTCGGAATGAGGACGAGAGGAAGTTGCTTTTTGTTTTCTTTGTCCTCTTTGTTGCCATTCCTCAAAAGGCATAATATCAAGATAAGGTGGAGGAAGCTTCATTCGTTTGATGGTTATGGAATCAATGCATTTTGGTTTTGAGGTTGCAGAATCAGGAGGATTTACCCCACAAGCTAACAAAAGTCAATTGATATATTCATTGTAGAAGAAATGAGGCCGTGTAGAGTTATTTACCTTGAGAATTTCATCAAAAAGCATGTGTACCCAATTGATTTGGATTTCACCATAAATAGCATAGAGAGCTTTGAAGTTTTCTTTATATACTGCATCATAATTTCCAAGTCTAGGAAAAAGAGAATGCATCAAAACACGATGAAGTAGTCTGGATGTCGGTCGAAGTCCAATAGACTTTGTGCCATCACTATTGTCTTCTATGAACTGATGACTGGTACTATTTCGAGTGAAGACTTCGCAGAAGGTGGATGAAAACTCATCGCCTCGATTTGGTATACCAAGTATAGAGGCAATTCTAGCATGAGTAAGAAAAAATTGCTTGCCACAGACCACAGACCAGATGACTCTGTTTGGATTATCAGGTTGATACTCATCGAGATTCATGTTGGCGTAAAACAATTTGATCATCAAATGATTTATCTCCACATTATTTTCTGAAAAATCTATCAATCGAGTAACGTTGGAATTATTGGCTAACCTCCGAACTCCATAAGCCGTGAAATCATCAAATTTGATGAAAGAGCCTGGATGAAACTTGTAATTTGTCATCTGATTCCATCTTGTTACAGCAATTGGACTTTGAAGCCACTTTTTGGCGGAGATGCTCAGAGATGAAGTTTCAGAGGTTGTTCCTTCCTTAGATTTCTTTTGAGGAGGAGCCATTGTTGGAAGATTTGAGATTTGGGAATTGAAAATAGGAAACTAGGGTTTGTGATTTTGGGAAAAAGAACAGCTTGAGTCAAAAGAGAAAGAGGGTAGAAGGAAAAATGACGCATAGATATATATAAAAACTGAAAATACGTCAACCGGTCGACCTATGAAATATGGCCGGTCGACCGTTTTCAACCAGGGAGCAAACGGTCGACCGGCTATAAATGGGGCGGTTGACCGGTTTTGGCCTGCTGAGTAATAACATGTTATTTTGCAAGTTTTTATAATATATCAACCTACATATATTATATTTCATTCTTAATACAAAATATAACCATTATTTCACAAGTGATAGATAAAGATATAATAACTATATATAAATCTAATGAGAAGGCTCGTCATTAGAATTATCGTTGTTTCCTTCAATACGTTTTGACCATGGACTCCAGTGTTTCTGAGCACCTTCATTCTTCTCATAGTTCCGATCCCAAGAGTTAGGACTTTTAGATGTTGATGGTCTAGACGGCATTGGTTCATGCACGTCATGCTTGTTGGAACCGCAGAAAAATGTTGCCAACTTTTCTAAAACGGATAATCGTGCCGATGTCCGTTGTTGCTCATGATAAAGTTGACTTTGCCCATAATGGAGCTGTCTCTGAAGGTCTATCTGATGTTTCTGATAGTGGTGTATCTCATCGATTTGTGCTTTGGTACGAGGAGAACAGAACAGTGTCCTCTTCACTCGTTTTGAATTTGGAGTTTTATCAGACATACAAGAGCATTGATGATGACAACTTGGTTTTTGTTTTGGTGTTGTAGGAGAATAATATTCCTCCGACTCAGAACTCGTAATAGAAATGTATGATTCTTGAGCACATTTATCACAAATGTGAGCCATAGGGAATGTTGTATAGAATATTATGGTTAGATAAAAAAAGATGAACAAAATATGAAATTTTTGCAAGCTTATATACAAGTTTCTTATGTATAAACCTATGGATGTGAGTTAATGGAAAATTTTAACCAAGAAAACATAAGCAGAAATTTTATGTTAACTCTAAAAATAGCTCTCCTTTTAAAACTGAAATTATAAAATAAGAAAGGAAAGGACGATCACTAAAAGAAAAGAATGAAAAAATGAGTAAAGAGAATTAACCATTAAATCAAGCAGTGGCTTATATTTAATGTAAAAAAAAATAGTTTATGCAAAAGTTATGGTTAAAGAATAACTAAAAAGAAGACGTTCTTTAGAAATTACTTAGTCAAGATTTTTTCTTGAAATTAAACCAAGCTCTCTTCGTAATCTAATAAAATTAGATTCGAGCAGAGGCTTAGTAAAAATATCCGCTAATTGATTGTCAGTATGGACATATTTAAGACATATATTTCCTTTGTCAATATTATCTCGAAGGAAATGATGACGGATATCAATGTGTTTGGTTCTAGAGTGATTTACTGGATTTTTTGAGAGATTTATAGCACTGGTGTTATCACAGTATATAATAGAATTTGATAAATGAATATCAAAATCTTGAAGTGTTTGTTGCATATATAGTACTTGAGTACAAGCGAGAGCTGCTGATATATATTCAGCTTCACATGTTGATAGTGAAACACAATTCTGTTTCTTACTGAACCAGGAGACAAGTGATTTTCCAATAAAATGGCACGTACCACTTGTACTTTTTCTATCCGTTCGTGAGCCACCGAAATCAGCATCACTATATGATACTAATTCAAATGGACATTCTTTTGGATAAAAAAGACCGAAATCTTTGGTATTATTAAGATAACGAATTATACGTTTCACTGCTCGTAGATGTGATTCCTTTGGATCGGCTTGAAAACGAGCACATAAACAAACACTCATTATTATATCTGGACGACTAGCTGTAAGATAAAGAAGAGAACCAATCATGCTTCGATATAATTTCTGGTCAACATTCTTACCACTTTCATCTTTTTCAAGATGTGTAGTTGTACTCATAGGAGTTGGTTTACCAGATGTATTTTCTAATCCGAAGCGTTTGATAAGGTTTTCACAGTATTTTTCTTGATTGATAAAAATACCGTTTGAAAGTTGCTTTATTTGAAGTCCAAGAAAATAAGATAGTTCTCCCATATGAGACATTTCGAATTCTTTGGTCATAATACTTGCAAATTCTTTGCAGAGTTTATCGTTTGTTGAACCAAAGATGATATCGTCTACATATATCTGGATAACTAAAATATCTTTTCGAGAATGTTTAATAAACAAAGTTTGATCGACTTTGTCTATTTGAAATCCTGAGTTAATAAGATAGCTACGTAGTCGTTCATACCAAGCACGAGGTGCTTGTTTTAAACCATACAGAGCTTTCTTAAGTTTGAACACATGGTCAGGATATTTTTCATGTACGAACAAAGGAGGTTGTTCGACATAGACATTCTCTTTGATAAATCCACTGAGAAAAGCACTTTTGACATCCATCTGATAAAGTTTGAAATTATGGTGACAAGCAAAAGATAATAGGATTCTAATAGCTTCTAGTCGAGCAACTGGTGCAAAAGTTTCTTCATAATCGATACCTTCTTCCTGATTATATCCTTGTGCTACTAATCTTGCTTTATTTTTGGTGATATTTCCTTGTTCGTCAGCCTTATTTTTATAGACCCATTTAGTACCAATTACTGACTGATCAGTTGGTCTTGGAACAAGTTCCCAAACGTCAATGCGCTCAAACTGATTTAGTTCTTCCTACATGGCAATGATCCAGTAATCATCTGTAGCAGCTTCTTTTGGATTCTTAGGTTCGATATTTGAGAGAAAAGCGACATGACCCATTTGATTGAGTTGACTCCTTGTTCTGACATGTGATGTTATTTCACCGATTATATTTTGAGCCGGATGGTCTCTTAATATTCTTGGTGGTGATTGTAACTCACATATTTGAGGAATATTCTCAATAATTATTTCCGAGTCAGAATCAATATTTGTGATGATTGGATTGTCAGTGACTATTGATTCGTCATCATCTGATATAGTGTGAGGATGCTGATAGATTTCATCAAAAGAGACATGAAGTGATTCTTCAATAGTTTTGGTTCGTTTATTAAATATCCGATAGGCCTTACTTCGTTCCGAATAACCGACAAATATTCCTTCATCGGCTTTTGGATCGAATTTGCCAAGCTGGTCTTTCGTATTTAAAATAAAGCACTTGGAACCAAAAACTTTGAAGTATGAGATTTTAGGCTTCCTTTTGTTAAATAATTCATAAGGAGTATCCTTGGTAAGAGGTCTTATGGATACACGATTTAAAACATAACAGGCAGTTGCCACAGCTTCCGCCCAAAAATGTTTTGGTAAGGTGGTTCCATTCAATAATGTTCTTGCACATTCTTGTAAAGTTCGGTTCTTCCGTTCTACAACTCCGTTCTGTTGTGGAGTTCTGGGAAACGAAAAATTATGATATATACCTTTCTTTGTACAAAAATGTTCAAATTCATTATTTTCAAACTCTCCGCCATGATCACTTCTTATATTTTTAACTTTAATCCCTTTTGATTTTTGAATTCTTTTGACGAAAGATTTGAAATGATCGAAAGTGTCACTTTTATTTTTTAATAAAATTGTCCATGTATAACGAGAGAAATCATCAACAATTACAAGCACATATTGACTGTGATTTATTGATTGAACCCTAGTAGGTCCAAATAAATCCATGTGTAGTAACTCAAGTGGTTGTAATGTTGATATGACTTTCTTGGATTTAAAAGATGATTTGGTCAATTTTCCTAATTGACATGCATCACAAATGTTGTTAACTTTAAAACTCATTTTGGGTAGTCCTCTAACTAGATTGTTTTTGGCTAGCTTGTCAATAGTTCTGAAGTTTATATGACAGAAGCGTTTGTGCCATAGCCATGGATCATTGTCATTAGCCACAAGACACATATCTGAATTATGATTAATATTCATATTCAGAATATATATATTTCTGTCTCTATAACCTTCAAAAACCAAATTATGGTCTTTATCTAAAATACTACACTTATTATTCGTAAATGAAATTATAAAACCCTTGTCACATAACTGACTATTACTAAGCAAATTGTGTTTTAAATTTCTAACTAGCATGACATTAGTAATAAGAGGTAAGTTAGATGTACCGCAATTGCTCACATCGCCTTTGCCAATGATATAGCCTTTTGAATTGTCTCCAACAGTGACGGAGCCACCATCTGAATATGTAATATTTGTTAATAAACTCTTGTCTCCCGTCATGTGCTTTGAGCAACCACTGTCCAATATCCACTTTCCTCTTTTCTTAAGTGGGACCTGCAAAAAATAGAATTAAGTCCATGGTACCCACTTTTTATAGGGTCCTAAGAGTTAGGTCTTAGGAGTCCAAACCCATATGGGTCCGGTATCCCCTTTATATATATAATTTTTATTAAAATGCACAGTATTCATGAATTGCTGAATGTATTTGTTCCTAATAAAATTGTTATTTGTTTTAGGAACCCATATTTTGATAGTCTTGACATTTTTCTTTTGAAATTTCACAACTGGTTTTGGTTTGGAATATAATAAACTAAGATTTTTCTTAGCTTCAGTTTTTTGTACTTTCTTCTTCCTTTTATTTCCAAGATGTTTCTTGGTTTCTTGTTTGTTATATCCCAATCCTTGTTTGTCTGAAATAGATTGTGAACTTTCAATGATTTTTGTCAAATTTTCTCGACCTTTGTTAAAGTTAGAAACATTTTGAGTAATGTCATCAAACTTTGTTTGTAAGCTAGCTTTTTCTAGGTCTAGAATTTTGACTTTTGCTTTAAGCTCATGATTTTCAGTAGTGAGAGCATTATTTTTCTCTTTTTGAGTTTCTATTTCTTGACTCAAAAGAGATATTTGACAGTCAACATTAGATGATGATTCTTGAATATTTTCAAGTTCCTCTTCTAATATTTTCTTCTCATCTTTTAATATATCTCGTTCAAACTCTGCTCTACTTAAATCTGCTTTGACTATTTTTAATTGACGTTTTATGTCTTTATATTTGACTATCAATTCAGCATTAATATCCAGTAATTCATCAAATGTAGGAATTTGTACCTCATCTTCTGTTGCCATAAAACAAACATTAGCTTGTTCATTCTCTGAATCACTTTCACTTTCTGATGAAGATGACTCTGAATCATCCCATGTTACTGAGAAGGCTCGTTTCTTAGAATTGTCCTTCTTATATTTGAATTTGTCATTTTCTGACTTCTTCTTTTATTCTGGACAATCCTTCTGCATGTGTCCCTTTTTGTGGCAGTTGAAACATTCTATAGCAGATGAAGATGGTTTGTTTGATCCAGGTTTCCTTTTATTGTAACGACTGGCTTTTCGATATTTTAGGAATTTTTTGAATCCTTTCGCAATGAATGCCAAATCTTCGTCTTCAGAATCTGATTCATTTTCATCTTTCTCAACATGAAATGCTACATTTTTCTTTTCTTCTTTCTGTTCTTTTCTAGCCTGCAAATTTGCTTCATAGGACATTAAATTTCCTATCAATTCATCTGGCTTCATGGCGGAAAGGTCAGTAGCTTCTTCAATTGCTAATACTTTTCCTTCCCATTCACTAGTCAGAGAATGTAGGACTGTTGAAACAACATCGAAATCAGAATACTTTTGTCCTAAGCCAATAAGTGCATGGTGAATAGTTTGAAACCGTGAATACATGTCATTGATTGTCTCATTTGGTTTCATTTTGAAATTTTGAAATTGACTTTTTAGCATGGCTATTTTGGCTTGTTTAACCTTGTTAGTACCTTCATGAGTGATTTTTAGTGTTTGCTAAATTTGATATGCAGTAGTGCAGATACTAACACGGTTATATTCATTTTGGTCTAATGCACAGAACAACATATTTATTGCTCTTGCATTTACGGCTGCTGCCGTTTTCTCAGCTGCAGTTCATTCTGAATAATCAGTTGTTGGATTCACTATTTCTCTTTAAGTGGCATTCCAAGCATCATAGCTATTTGATTGCATAAAGAATGACATACGTGTTGCCCAATAACTATAGTTAAGACCATTGAAAAATGGAGGTCTTTGTGTCGATTGACCCTCCGTGTAAGTGGTGTTTTGAGTGCTAGTACTTACGTTATTTGCCATATTACTATAATATATCAAATAACTGTGTTACGGTTATATGATGACCGCGCTCTAATACCAAATGAAAGTGCGGTGTGTATACAATTATATGTGCTAATATAGTACACACGGATCGTGTAATATGGACTACAATATAAATGCGGAAATAGATGATAATAGCATAGTAAATAAAAATAGAAAAATCACACCAGAGATTTTTATACTGGTTCGGAGCACCGTCCTACGTCCAGTCCCAGACTTCTATCTGGATTTTCACTATTAACTACCTCGCTTCACCCGGAGGAACAGGTTTACAGCACCCGAGCAACTGAACGGGATTTCACGCCTCTAATACACTGAGGACTTCAACACTTGCCTCTTACAACACAGAGGACTTCAACAAAAGAACAAATACAATTGTTGTTGACAACTTGTGCTCTTGAAAACACGGATTTGTCACTAGTAGTACACCCTTCCTATAATCTTATCCTCAAAGTATGCGAATGATGTTTTGAAAAGATTAAGGAAAGTATATTACTTATTGAATCAAAAGATATGAAATAGTTTCAATGATTCAATAACTAATCGAGAGCTTTTTAGAATGCAGGAGTATATATAAAGTAAGATCAGAGATTAGAGTAAAAAGCATATAAAATCATGTTGTTTTAACCAACGAATTAGATGAGTTTATATAGATAAGAATGGTTGTAACTCTTTGTGAGCAGTTGCCATTAAGAGATATGATCTTTGATGAAAGGTAAGAGATGCAACCTTTGGAGAAAAGAAGTGTCTTTTGGAAAAATTGCTTTCTGTTTAAAAACGGTCGACAGGTTAAAAAGTGACCAGTAGACAGGAATTCAAATATATATACGTTATGTGCATGTGTGCACGTTCAGTGTGCAAATTATGCAGGAACGGTCAACCGCATATATTGTGACCGGTCGACCGGTCCCTGTAAAGTTGCACACTGAATGTGCAACTACAATTTATTCGTATATATATTGATTTCCTTAAAAATGCATGATTATTTGAGGATAGATTTTAACAAGTTTATCACTATTATAATATCAAATAATCAACCTACAATCTAGAGTACCATATGTAGCTATGACCTTGTTTTGTCGATCGCCTTTAGTTATTTGTCAGAAATCAAAACCTTCATAAAACTTGTGACTCAACAGAAAATGAATTCGGAACGAAAATAATTCGAATAAGAAAATTAATATTTATATATTAATTATATATGGCCCATGGGTCGACCCGCATATTGGAGCAGTCAACCAAAGGTGGTGGATACCTAGTTTGGGGGCTGCCGACTACTTCGTGTATGGCGACAAGGGTTAGCCTAGGTCCAATGGTCCAGATTTAATATATTTCGATCAGACAGTTGATGTTGATTCTTATGCTTATAAATTTTGGGTCTAACCCTCCTTTCTCTTCTCATATTTTTCTAGAGGAAGTAGCGAAGCTCTACCATTTCTTATTCTCACTTTCTTTCTAAAGTATAAACATAAGATATTTATATCTATATTCTTATAAATTGGAGAAGAATAGAAAGGAGAAGAGAAGGTAATCAACTATATGCGTATTTAAGGTAATTTATATATTTATATAACCTATTTTCACTCCCAATCCTGAATCTCTTCTCGGATCTTTAATTCTAATATATATACACCCTTTTTATACATATTTCTTAGATTAAAAAGGATCTGAAAATGAATCAAAGGTTCTACTTTAGATCTAGAGGTTTGGATCACTTTTAAAAGGTGATCGAGAAATTTATATAATGTTATAAAATGAAAATTATCTTGTTGGTGTTTATTTACTATTATGCCTAACAGGATAATTGTATATGAGTTGTTGGTAATATATTGAATATAATCTAAATATACTAAATATCACCTACATATTCTTGTTTTTGAATTGATTAAGAATTGTTTACAACCTGATATGGAAATCAGTCCCAAAATTATGAATTTAGAATACTGATTTGAATGAAATTTATTCCATATTTGAAAATTAGTTGTATAATCATGTTATGAACTTGGATTATTACCCTAGTCTTGTTGGAATGTAAACTTTGGGTTATTGGGATTTAGATCCATTTAACATTTGTAAATTAGTTTGATTTCTTTTCCTTTTAGAAAAATACAATGTTTGATATAACAATGAATAGATGCAAATAAAAAGAGAAAGAGATGTGTAAAGTACGAATTCATTGTATTGTAAAACTATTTATTTCAGTAATAAAACGAAATGATTATTCGTTATAATTTCAAAGGATGTAATCTTTTATATTTCAAAGTTAAATCTTCTGTTTTGGAAAAATTTATGGAAATTATTGAGGATAATTTTGTTAGATATGATTCTAACAATGGAATATGGAAAATAATATTTTAGTAAAGATATATAACTAGTTTATATTTGATAAAAGTAGTTATTTGTATGTAATTTACTATGGTTATAATAACTAAAATAAAAATTAGCTAATAATGACGCTTACACGTAATATTCGCATTTAGGATAACTAATTAGTGAGAAAGGAATTTAAAAGGTTGTAAGTCCAATAAACGGGAAATAAGTGGTGATAAATATAGGGTTGCAATAATTTGATAGGGTAAATGGATGAATAGGACTGATAAATAAAGAAGTTGAATTAATAACTATGGAATAGTTAAAATATTACTAATTTGAAATTAGTAATCATACATAAATGTCTTAGGAAATGTATGTTAGGATTTTATGGATAAATTAACATTTATGAGCATTAAAAGGGGATTTATGGGTAGATAAGCATTTAAGGTAAATCATATTGCCTTAAGTAAAAAGGGAATTAGTAAGCTAAGTCTAATGTCTACCTAATATAATATAAGTAAAGACTTAGAATGGTTAATTGGACTTAGTAGGTTAGTGATGCAAGGTCAGTAGAGTCACTTGATGGAAGACTTCCCTTCACTTTGAGGCTATCAACAGTCAGGTGCACTTACTACTGATGTGATATATCACTAATCCTAGTATCCATGACAATGTGAGAGATTGGGTCTACTTTCTTAATTGAAAAGTATTAAATGGTCCAAATTTGGAATTAGGAGTAGTGAGGGATATCTCTATAGGATTTCACTTATGGTTTGAGGTATTAAGTGTTTGTAGGACTTGCCTCTCCCCTAAAAGAAAGTATTAAGTAATCTAATGAGATTCCAATACAAGGGTTTACTTCAGCTTTGGGTTATTAAGTGGCTATTTTAGGGCCTGCCTCTCTATCGAAATAAGTAACCTAATAAGATTCCATATTTATAATTAAGCATGATAGTGGATATCCCAAGAAGGGTCCACTTCGGCTTTGAGCTATTAAGTGACTGATCTAAAGGTTTGCCTCTCTCCTAAAAAGAAGTATTGAGTAACCTAGTGAGATTCTAAGCAATGTTACCTAGGTAGTACCAGTGAGGAGTCCGCTTTGGGGTTAGATGTTAAATGATAAAGGCTTACATATAAATAGGTGTTAAATGGTCAGGGGTCTGCTTAGCCTTATTAATGAGATATGAAGTAGTTTGGGTATAGTCTCTCACATTTCTAAAGCCATAAATGATAGTACGAGTGAGGAGTCTATTTGGGGGATAGGCATTAAGTGATGTAGGCCCTGCCTAGAATATAGGTATTAAATGGTTAGAAGTCCGCCCGGTCCTTTTAAAGGTTTTAAGTGGCTTGGGTACTATCTCTTACATGGCTACAATTTTATTGGCGATAAACACAGTAATAGTTGGACATTAAATGTTGAAAGCCTTAAATAGTGGTTAGAGATCTTTGTAGCTAGGATCTACCGACCATTGACAATATTGTTAGAAAACCACCTTAGGAATAGGTCTTAAATGGTGGGGCCTACCTTGACCTAGGTCACATATGGCAGAGTCTTCCTATTTCTCTTTTAAAAGTATTTTGTGGTTATTATAGAAGCCCGCTTCATATTTGGGTGTATTAAGTGGCAAATGGGTTTGGAAGTATTGGGTGGTTGATAACGCTTCATGGTATTTTGTACCTTGGGAAGGGGTATATAAGTAATCGTGTGTGCAATGCAAGGTTAGAATAGAATTGCTAACCTTAACAGACATAACAATTAAATGGAAATCGATCCACGTAAAAGTATGTTATGGATAGTATATAGATTTTTCAATCACCGGAACGTTGTTCTGACCCCCTCATTACAATCCACATGATAGATTTAGAGGGAGAGGTCACTGGAGCTGAATATGTTTAGTTGTTTGAAAAGTCTTCCTTTCTCTCAGCTCGATGCTGATGTGACAATCTGTTATTCAAGGAATACCACTAATTTCAAGGTAGTATTCATAGTCGGTATTCTTATCATATTATTGTTTCCGACATGAGATTAGATTTCTATCAATCTCTGATAATGCTCATACTTATTTACAGGTACCAAATCCAACAATCTGTGCTTTGTTGGACTTGGATTTCGATTTTTTATCAAAATTTAGGTCCTTTGAAGTATGGGTTGTTACACCCACAATGATTTTAACCATCCAAAACCCTATATCATCTCTTTCAAATAATCTCAAACAACAATAGTATCACTTCAATTTTAATTTTCCGCTCAAAATACCATTTTTCGCTTTTTGAAAACAACTATTAGATCTTTTGTTTATTGTGTCATGACGTCTCTGTTTCAGTACTTATAAATTCACGCTGACATATTGGCCATCCATACAAACTTGAATTTGTAAAGCACCCAATGGACACGTTAACACAAATTAAATAATGTTAGTTATTTTTCCATTTGAAATAAGTACATATATTTATTTCAACCTTGCCATAAACTTTTTCACTTTTTTATATTCTTGAAAATTTTCTTATATATATATATGAGTATTTTCCTTCAATGAAATTCTCACAATTATTAAGTGTAAAAAATTATTCATATAAATAAATAAATAAATAAATATAACTATGATTGCTTCTTGGATCTAGTTTAGTGCACAACATACATTATAAATAAATCATTCAAAGCGCACAAATAATCAGGCATCCAACATTTTCAATTTTTCAATCTACAATATCATATTTGTTTATAGATATTCACACATCAAATATAGAAATAATATGCTTTTTATGATACTTGTTAATAAAACATAAATTACTAATGTAAAAAAATTCGCTAACAAGCACATATAGTATAACATGTTCTTCCTTGATTGATATTTTCTTCCTAATAATCGATAATTCGATCACCTTCAACTCTCACCTCCTTTTGAGGGACGAGTGTACACATCTGTCAAAACTCAACCTAAGTCTTATTGTTGAGGTCGACTTAACATCTGAATTGTACATTTTTTTAAACTATACTTTGGTACCATAATATAACCCTCGTCCCTTTACCTATACTACCAAAAAATTAGTATTAAAGCAATATTATCTAATTGTATAAAGAATAAATCTTTAACGGGCGATCCAATGTACATATTCCCTTAGGATAACACTAAATTCATAATTATTCATAACATGACTTACTCAAACTTAAATAGTGTCGACACAATATAGAACAATGTATGCTTGGAAATAAAACAAATACCTACCTATAACCAACTATTCGAAAGCGTGATGAAATATAATCCATCTCATATAACATAATGGCGTAACAATAATAATATGCAAAATTCTAGGTCCGCATACAACACTACTTATATGAATGTACGTAAAATACATCTACTCACATATATAGACGAACAACTTTAATGTGAGTATAATACATGTTGAATGCCTCCAACAAATCCACCATGATCCTTTAGCATATCCTAAAACATGATCTTGTATATCCTTGGCCAGAGCCAAGAACAACAAATAAATATAATAAATGGGTCATACTATGCCTAATGTAAGTGAAAATCAAATCTAAATCATACATTACCATATGTCATGGTCGACCCCTACCAAATGGCTTAAGGTTATTTTACTGAATTATTTGTAAAGCCACCTCACATCAAACATCAACATAACAACAATCATATATAACATATATATAGTACCAACTACAATATACTCTCAATCACAACAACTTTCATCAGTTAACATATACATGCACTCAAAAATTAAACCCATCGTAAATAACAACTCTGAGCATAACCTAACGGATGTAAGACTAGCATATCATCCCTTATGTAACCACAAATATAACCATTCAAATTATATCATAACTAATGGTGTTTATAATCTCATAAAAAGAGTAAATCGCCCAATAGCACATATAGTTATATCACGTCCAATATCATTATCAATAATAGTCATCTTAATAATAGTCATCCACAACAATCATTCATACTAGATATAAATGCAATATTAATAATCATATACTCACAATTATAGTCATCCATTTACAATGAACATAATGAGAAAGGTTTCAATCCAACATTAATATATATGATATAACAACTATCAGTACAGATATTGATCTACCACTACCAGACAAATAGTCTCGCTAGTACAAATATATTTCTACCATCCAATATGTTTGATAATATCACTACATATATACCCTATACTACTAAATAGTCTCTTGGTTAATCCATCTAGTCATCATGATTCCACTCCTACTCCATAAAATATAAACAACCAGTCACAAACCTAACTTAACCCTTGGGTAATAGACTATTGGCTTTATGTGACTATTGGACATGCACATCACAACAAAGTCAAAAGTTTCGAGTTATGATCATGAGTTAGCTAGCTAGGATGATACTAGCCTATCTAGTCATCCTCAATCACCTCTCCACTCCTATTTTATTATTTTCAATATATTTTACTTCCTAATTTAAACAATTTTTTTACAAAAACACTGATGGTGGTTTTTGTAGCGGCCTGCTATTTCAACCCTTAAATGTCTACATAAATACATCCACAGTATTCACTACCGAGCACCTAAGTGCCAGAAAGACAGATTGTTAGGGTAAAATAAAAGAAAAAGAAAGAAGGAACATAATCGGAATATCATAGTGGGTAGAAATGAAAACATATAATATCAAAAGACAGTACAAAACTATCACTCTGAGATATACAACATTTCAGAGCTACAATTCTAAGTGCTATTATCAACATTGATGATTATAACTGCTTGTCCTCACAAATAGCGATATATACATAATAGTAATGAAATAGAAATAAGAATACTACGATAGGTGAGACATCCAACCCATCCCCTCAAGCTACAATGACCATCAACTAAAACCTGCCTTTCTCAAACTACTCGAAAAAGCATACAAGGAATTTAGGGAAAACAAATACTACACGCTAGACATAAATCTGGTATGGGAAACTCAAAAAATATGTGATTAGCATATAACAGTACTTTTAAGACTACAAGAAGGCCCGTAATCATTATCCTCTTAAAAGAACCACTCTTCTAATAAGTAAATAAGGTGATATAATAGACAATGTCTAGGGCGAAGAATATAAAGATATAAAATAATCAAAATGGTTGCATAAATTACATTCAATAGTATATTAGAAGGTAAAATCAAAATCGATAAGGTACGTTCACATAATGGATTTTTCCACTGAGATCTATTCGATCGATGCCGAATCCAATCTCCTACACAAGAGTCGGAAAGTGCCTTTTGTGTGTCATATATCTCTAGATAAAATATACCATCATGGTAAACACAAGTGACCCATCATCAGAATATAAACATGAACAATGTGGAACCAAATATCATCAACTCCATCCAGCAAACAATCGATAAGTATCTCTAGATATGGAAAGGATGTTCCACAACGTGGGTTAACTAAACCCTAAGATGTGTATCCAACTCTGTTTTCTATCATTTCTGATGTCGAGGTCGCGTTCGACATCTTTCACATGAGTCTTCATCAAATCAAACAAAACACGAGTCCCTGATTGGATTTCCAAATCTCAAATAGATCTTGAAACCACACGTAAATTCCAACTTCTCGAAAAGTCTCACTTTCAAGAGATATAATAAGTATCTTAGTCTTAGAGTGATTTTCGATAAGTAAAATATTTACTGATCCCTGTCACATCAAGATTAAATCGACGAATTTGGTCATATTCAACAATAATGAGAAAGATTGCATATGGAAACTAAATCTCATATACTTATCACATTTCTGATCTTTTAATCTCACACTATCCATCAGTCAAGAATGAAGGTGGAAGGTTAGAGCACATTGCTTTTTTCCCTACGCGAACATCAATCTAAACACTCACAAATAGGTAAGCATACTCCATCGGCTTTTAGTCTTAAGCATAGTTAATTTTCTTTTTCAAAACTTATATATACTTAAAAATACTTAGAAATAGGTGTTAAATATCTATATAAAATATTACTCGAAAATGACTAATATATAATTTGATGAAAATAATTAAAACAATGTTTTATAATTTGTAACCCCTTTACTTCCAAAATTCATAAATATATTATATATATATATATATATATATATATATATATATATATATATATAAACTTCAAACTAACTTTAGAATATTGCAAAATATGTTAGAAAATATCCCTAAAAGATTAAGGAAAAATAAAAAATTTAAATATCATTTTTAGCACTTAAATTCATAAGCAACTTACTAAAGCATTCATAAATGCTGTTAGAAATCTTTATTTAAGAACAACATTGAAAACACAATCTTTGCAACAAGTTTTCACCACTTTAACAAGTGATATAAGATTTGAAATTTATATGGTAAGTACTCCCCGTAGGATACTTAAAAACCTTGAAAAGAACCCCTTAAGAATATCTTTCAATTTATCGACAAATATTCCCAAAAATATGTAATTCAAAGTGCTCAAATAATGACCTTCTCCTAGCTATAACATTTTTCAACTTTGTTTCACAATTTCTATAACTTTCTAAATCATTCCTTCATAGTCCGATAAACCAAAATATGATTACAGAATAACTGAATTAAATTATCCCAAGTTAAGATCATAAATCTTCATTTTATACAAGTTATAGTTAAGGGATATCGAAGTGCACTTATAATGACTATTCTCGCTTCAAACACTTTCAAACATACTTCAATTCACCACACAATCCAAACAACTATTTAAATATCATGTCAAAGCCATGCCACATGTTCAAGAGGATAATATAAACAAAACATCAAGTTAAACATACTTCAATTCAAACACACAATCCAAATAACTATTCTCGCTTCAAACATTTTCTTAATTTAGTGAAACCCTTAAGGGTGTATTTATAGACATTTTCAAGAATTCACAACCACCTTCTACCTTGAAAGGTTACAAAGGAGTCTCCCTCTCACATGCTACCTCTACATCTGTACATCTCTTACTTAAAACATACGACTTTTCTTAAAATCTCATTTTCAAAATATTTTATCTTCTCTTTGACACCTAACTAGTTAACTTTAAGAAGATTATTTATAGTTTAGAAAAATATATTTTCATTTCAAATTAATGTTCTCTTAAGAAAATAAGTGTATGCAGAAAAAGTTTGAATAACTTTTGACAAGTAAATAGCTGTTTATCGATAAAATGATTTTCGGTCATATTATCTATATTTTTTCAAAGTAACTATTTTTGTAAACATTTTTCCAAAACAAGTTTACCATCATAAGTTATGATTTAAAAGTGTAGTTAACAAGGTTATTAAATCACTTTAATAACATTTAATTCAAGACTCAAATATTTAAATAATTTGAACATATAAGTACGAAGTGCCCAAAATTTCGGGTCATTTCATTCTCCACCACTTAAAGTATTTCATTCTCAAAATTCCAACACAAGAAACCAAAGAAACAACCACATAGCAATACTTAACAGTATTCAAAATTACTAGAAAACATGGCTCTCGGATTTTCCAAGTTCTAAAACTTTCTCATCACACAAGGATGGTAAACAATCTACTAAGTGCACCATGTGCTCAACAGCCTCAGGATATTACTTAGGCGATGATTCATAATACCTTATAACAAATCAAAGTGTCACCACCTAAACTCTCCATAAACCAACAAAGCATAGTATGCAAACACAGTAAAGTCCATACAATGAAAATGGACCATCCATATAATAATAATAATAACATAGCGGAAACAAGTATAGTATTTTGCTAAAAATCAAACTCCATAATATAAGATGATAAGAATAAGTCACCAAATACAAAATACATCATATGTCAAAATACCCATACAAGTCTCATGAAATCAAAAACCATAGTCTCGAATAAATCAAAGTACAACTTTCCCTAAAAAGTGCCAGTTACAACAAGGGAAACTATAAACTGGAAACAAAGAAAAGGAATGAACGATAGAATCTCTACCAAAGAAGTCTCTACAAATCTACAGTCTACCGTCCTTCTCCCTGATTGCCTAGGGGAAAATGGGAAAATAGAGGAGTGGGTTAGACTAAAAGTCCCGTGAATGATAGTAATCACTAGTATTTTTAAGCACAGTAAAAATAGTAGGCTTTACAACAGTTCTAGTATTAAAAAGGAAACAAAGGAAATATAAGGAAAGATAAAGCTGGAAATAAGTATAAAGTAACTATTGCTAAATTAATATGATAGGTTAACTTTGATTGTTTGCAGTTGTATTGATAGCTGTTTTGATTAGGCTGAAATACTAATTCTATCCTTTGATCGGCTTGCTACTCTATAGTACCTACTATGAACTAGACACTATATAACTCCCTACATAGAAGGAAATGGTTTCTAGAAAAGATACACATAGTACCGACTATGGACTAGACGATATATAGTTCCCTACATAGAAGGCAATGGTGCCTACGAAAGGCGTACATATTAAACGCTTGGAACTCATAATGATTACCGACCACCCGAATGGAAGTCGCACGCATAACTGCTACCATGCTCATGTTACCTTTTGTTTCACCTATTGGGTCTTCCTATTACCTCAAGCTCCAGCATAAGCATGCCCCTTATCCCACTTCAGGATAATATGATGTAACGACCCACTATTTTGGACCATTCAAATCGACAAAAATCAACACATGTCAGACTTGAATAATTCAAATTAATAGATTGTAATAAAATTTGGAGCAAATAAAATCAACACAGAATCATAGACACAGAATATCAAAATAACTTGTAGCGGAAATAAAATACCATAGTAGTTTATGAAGCTACTATATACAGACTATCAAAACATATACAAAATATCATAGTTTAAAAATGGATACAATAGAAGTCTAGATACATAAATCACTAATACAGAAGCAATATCGAATAGGAAATAACTGGATCAAAAATAGACGAATAGATAGTCAGATAAGCTCCAACAATTCTCTAGCTCCAAAGGTGAATCCAAAGCTGTGACTCTCAGGCTGACCCGAGTGTAAAGTAAAACACAAAACACTTGAACCAGGACATACATACTTATACAATGTAAACCAACTCAAGTGAACTATAATAGCAATGCTCAATAACTTAAAGGATGCTTGGGATTGCCTATATCCTTTAAGGATCCGGTAAACCATCAATTAAGCAGAAATAAACACTATCACATAAATACCCATATTAAAGTAATTAATGCAAATAACAGTGTAAATGTGGCTACGGTAGCGTAGAGCTACAACAATCGCTCACCTCTAGCCACACTCCCAAATTCAAGGTGTGTATCAAAACAATCACAAGGAAATCAAATGGCACACAAAGAAGTGTACCCGTGGTTATAAATTTTAAAATGGTATTTTATACTTCAAAAATAAAATATCATTTCAAATTCAAATCTTAATCAAAGTAAGGATCTAATCATTTCCAAACCATTTCAATATATCAAAATATCATATTCTATCAAAGTCACATTTTCAAATCACTATTTGAATTCAAATTCAACTATTCAAATTTAATTAATTTTTAAAAATGGTTTATATTATAATAAAAAATAATTCATTTAAACCACTAAAAAGTGGAGTCAAATCAAATATTAAATTCCCAAATTTTTAGCCTTTTAAGAGTTCATTTATTCACTTAAATACAATAAAACCATTTTAACATATAAAATTTCATATTTTCACTTTAAAAATGGTCATTTAAATACTCTTTAACTTATGATTTTTATAAAGTAAATTTCACAAATAAATATCAAATTTCTCAATACTTCACTTATTAAAATCAATGTACAATTTCCCTAAATTTTCATTTACTTTACACTTCAATTTAATTTACCATTTCATATATTAAACTTAATTTCCATTTTTTTCTTAGTTTAATTTCATTTTTAAACAAAATCTCAAATTTCAAATTTAAGTTATATTTCAAATTTCAACTTAACCATTCATTTATTTCACATTTTAACTTGTAGAAAAAACATTAATACTTTACAAAAATCATTTTTAACTTACTTTAAATCAAAATATTATAAATTACATTTTAAACATACTCAAATTTTTCCAGAAAAATATATAAAATAACCACGGGTCTGTATAAAATTTTCTAACCTAAATCAAGTGATACAGATAATATATCAATTCAATCCGTAATTTACAAAGACAAATCCGGGTTCTATCATTTCAAGCACGCAATCCCAGGTAAAAAAATAAAAAAAATAAAAATCGTCCAGGCCTATCATTTCAGCGTATAACGATTTTTCCCTTTCCTAAAGTCCGTTCGGGTATGTATAATTTCAACCATAGTGATTCTAGTCTATAGGAAACTTGTAGTGTGAGAACAGAACAAAATATACAATATAGCATCATATAGCAGTAACAAATGCTATGACAGATTTATAAATAGGTTTAACATCATATGATTCATATCACAGGCAGATATAACATGATATAACATTTTTACATATTCCCTTGTTGTCAATTCACCATTTATATAAGTATAAATGTCATGAGTGAATACTCACCTTTTTACGCTGGAGATAGCAAATCAAAACACATGAATAAAATTTAGAAAACATGATAGCACGACTTTTGATTTGAGTGGAGTGGAGGGCCAAGATGTTATTCTTGTATTCAACAACAAAACAAAGCAAAATATAAATATAAATACAATACTAAAAATATTGGAACAAAATGGAAATAGAGTTTACAAAAGACAACATAAAGTTTTCAATTGATTTTGCTTGACCACAAATCACTCGGCCACAAAGATATATATTTCGGCCTTGGTGATGTTTTAGCTAGGGTATGGATCTGGTTTGGACTCATATAGGCATGGCTACAAGTAAAAGTGAAGGGATATGAGTTACTAGTGAAGGAAGATCAAAGGTTAAGGCAAAAAGAGGAGTTTTGGTGCAACTTTAGGCTTGGCCATGCATGAATTAGGCTCGACCTTGGCATGTACAGACCTGGTGGTGGCTGGACTGAAGGCCAAGGGTGGTGAACTTGATGGTGGTGGTGGCTAAGGGGTGGCCAGGGCAACATATGAAGGGGATGATGGAAACTAGCTTGGCTATGCATGGTTTCAAGGGGCTTTTCGCAATTTTTGAAGGTGTTTGCATCATTTGATGGTCATGGCCAGTCTTGGTCAAAGAAGGAGGGGTTTAGGCCATATATGGTGATGGGAAGGAGGCGATGTGGTGGTCGGCGAAGGTGATGAGGGGTTTAGCCGAGCAAAGTTAGAGATGAACAAGCAAAAACAAATGAAAAAAAAATAAAGGAGAGGAAAAGAGAGGCCATTGCTTACTTTTTTTTCAGATCTGAAGTGCCGTGAGAAATGAAGGAGAGAAGAAATTTTCTCATGTGAAAATAGGGATATAGGCGGCTAAGGATTAAGGAATGAACGGCACAAATTGTGGAGAAGTTATGGTAGAAAATCAAAGGATGGAAAGACAAAAAGGTAAGAAATCAAAGTAACATTTGCCTAAAATTAAAAACAGGTAACGTATCTTAATTGATATGTTTTCTATAAATTAAAGAAAGGTGTATACAAGAAGCTTTCACAAACAAATAAATACAATAACGTTAAATAAATACATTTTAAAGATATGCCTTTTAAAGCAATAACGTATATATATTTGAAATTTCATTCCAAGAAATAAATAAGGATCTAAACACTTACCATTTAATTAATAAATGAATATCTAAATATAAAAATAAGGTAGAGATAGATATTATGAAAAATAAATAAATAGGTTTAGGAAAAGTAGGAAATGAATAAAGAAAACACTCTATTTATTGGATACTAGAATTAAAAATTGTAAATAAAATTCAACTGACTTTGAAAAATTTCAACAACACTTCGAAATAAATAAAAGTCAAGTAAATAAAATAAATGCTAAACAAAATAAAGTGTGAATGAAAATAAATAATCCTTTTAATGAAAAATAGAAAATAAATAAAGAAATAGCTATTTAATTGAAACTAGAATTTAAAAGTTGAAAACAATATACAATCAACATTTGAAAATTATAACTATACTTTAAAAATGTTTTAAAAATAAAATATATGCATAACATATCATGTTACACAAACTAGAACATGATTTTACAAATAAAATGTTATTTATATAAATTAAAATAAACAAATTTGTTAAATAAAACAATTTACACACAATATTGTAAAAAGCATAACTTTCACAATACTAATCCGATTTCAACGGGATGAAAAGCAGTATTCTTGAAATTAAGTATATTTTCATAATAAAAGATAAAATTCAAAAATTAAAAATTTAAATTTAAAAGTCAAAGTTTGACCATTTTGACCAAAAATCCACTTTTTGGAAATATTCCATTTATTTAGGTTTAGAATTATAATTCACACAAAAATCAAAATTATATTTAAAATAACAAAATTTATCCATTTTAATAAATAAAATAAAGTTTTTAAATCAGGAATTTCAGTTAAAATAATTAAAATACAAAATTAAAATAATCAAAAATACAGGGTTGTTACACTCTCCCCCACTCAAATCTTTTCGTCCTCGAAAAGGAACGAGGTACGGAAAACACAGAAAAAGATAGAATGAAATAGGATTAAGGCAAGATGATATGAAGATTAAAATTATACATGATAACTGTTGTTATAGGTAAGTTTAACAAGGTGGAGAATAGGAATAGCTAGAAGGGAAAAACAGGTTGAAAGACAAGGATGAACCATTATTTTAAAGCTATATAAATTTCAATTATTTGGAAGGATAAAATAAATGATCAAAATACCTTTTATATAATACTTTGTCAAAATACTTTTATAACTCGTTGTCTTAACATGTTTATCCTCGTTCCTGCAGGCTCTAGCTATGCGTTGATCAGGCGCAAAGCTAGAATTCTCCAGGTACTTAGCAGACTTGTTTCAACACCAAGTGAAAATACTGGAAAAAAAAACAGATATGGAAAGTACAATCCAAACAAAACAACCAAACCAAAACATGTCGATCATGGATCGTGGATACATAATGGTTACGCCTGGATCCCCGAGGAAACATCTGTACCCGTAGGCTGGCTACCGCAGCCCTACGATTACGCCATGAAGACTGGCAGTACCGCAGATACACAATGGTTACGCCTGGATTCCCAAGGAAACATCCGTACCTATAGGCTCTCGCATCCCCTGCTGAATACGCTACCAAGCGACCCAATAGATCGTAGATACACAATGGTTACGCCTGCATCCCCCAGGAAACATCCATACCCGTAGGCTCTCGCAGCCCCTACGAATTAAGCTATGCAGTCGCGCTCAAAAGACCATGGGTTACGCCATGGTAGGACACTCGAGTATCACATCCAGAAAACCAAAAATCAGAGAGAATAATATCGATAGAACGAATCCACAATGTGGCCACAAAGCGGATATCAAGCAGAAGGCACTTTCCATATCTTTACTTCGAAAATATGTATCATATAGTACCTTTTTCAAATCACTTTCAAATATCATACTTATATAAGTCCATTATATATAAGATTTTATTTTCAAATCGAATACTTTCCAAATCAATAGTATATCAAATCACACTTATATAGACTTCAATTATATAAGATTTCTCTTTCCAAATTGAGTACCTATCAAATCAATAGTTTTCAAATTAACTTCATACTTATACAAATCCATTTTACATAAGTTCAACAACTTCCAAATCAAGTACTTCATAATACAAGGTTCTCAATTTCAAATCATTTCAATATCAATTCGGTTTCAAAATCATATATGATTTCACCAAATCATTTGTTCCAAATTAAATATCTTCAGTTTCAAAGTTTCTAAAATAATAAGTTCAGAAAATAATCCAAATTTCCAAATCAACATAATTTATGTCAAACAAATCCGTCTCTAAAGTCATCATATAAATACTGGGTTTTAAATTCCAATCTATTTCCAAAACCAAATATTTTCTCAAAATCAATTTTGCCCAAACTGGTTACTAAGTTTAAAACCATCCTTTTAAAACCTTTAAACTATTTATTTCTACATGAAAAGTCCAATTTACCATTGGAAAGATTATTATTCTATATATATAGTTTATTCAAACATTTTCAATCTATATTTCATATTAGTATAATTCAAAATAGTCTTATTCATTTACTTAACAAAGCAGTTTCAAACTAATTTAAAACATATTAAAACATACAAAACTAAACTCATATACTTTATCAAATAATTATACTTTTAAAAATTACTTTGCTTGGAAAAGTTAGCCTTGATCTGGAAGTGTTCGAACATTCAAATAGTCGAAGAAATCATATTTCAAATCCAAGAGTTGGAAATCAATAACAAATCAGTAAATCAATTCCAAAAGATAGGGTTATATCAATCAAATTTGAAACTCAAGAACTAAACACCGGCTCAATTCAAAATTGTGTCACATATACATGCATATATCTTTTCGAAAATCAAATTATACTTTCGTATTTGAAATCAAATTGGTTTCATAAAATCACTTGCATAGCAAAGCTATTAGAGTGGCCTTTCCTCCACTAAGAAACTCGAAAATCAATGTCGATGATGCATGCATTCATCACCGAAGTTATTTTCCAGCGACATAAGTGAGTTCTGGACTTTTATTTTCTCGAAAACTTCTTTTGAAATTTCTTCAAAATCATTTGAAACTCATTAAAATCATTTTAAACATTTATTATTCGGAAAAATACTTTCATATCATATTATTATTATATATTTTCAAAACCTTAAACCAATTTAAAATGTCGGAGTTCAATCACTCAAATTTCAATTTCGAAACCATTCCATTAAAGTCATTTTATAAATCAAATAATTTTCAAAAATTTAAAATCCTTTCAAAGCTTCAAATTTTGATCTTGAAAGGTATATAAGAAATTCTTATCGAAAACATTTCACTTTTATATACAAATATGGTCATCCTTATCAAAATAATAATTTCGATGTATACATAATTTCAAAATACAATCAACAAAATTTTCTCAAGGGATGATTCCATGATGGATTTCAAAATAGAACAGAGACTCAAATTTAGAGGAGCCCTAATCAAAAAAATCCCACCCAAGATTAGAGATATATAACTTATGTCAATGCAAAAGAGTTTATATTCATTATTTGGAAAGACTCGAATTCATATCATACGAAGAACAGGAGCACAGATATCTTTGGTTTGACAACTTCAGCTAAGCAAAAGATACAATAGAGTTCACTTAATGCAACCTAACATACTACAGATAACAAACAGATCCACAGAATACCACTCCTACATAAACAAAGCATCAGGATCAAACAAGATAGAAGTTCAAAATTCTAGCGAATCCTAACCGAAGAGATTTACTAACAAGGTGGATATAAAAAGGATGAAGTTTATAAAATTTTGCTTTTGAAATAAAATTTATACCAAAATAATCTTTAAAATCCTTTAAAATCATTTGAAAATCATTTTATACTTCGAAAGTATGTTCTCTCACAACGAAATGATTCAGAGATTGATTTCACTCATTCTAGGGTATTTCTACCCTATCTCTAATGAGTTTTTGCTCCTCAGGCTAAGGTTTGTCTAAAACCAAAGCTCTGATACCAAATGTAACGACCCACTATTTTGGACCATTCAAATCGACAAAAATCCACACATGTCGGACTTGAATAATTCAAAGTAACAGATTGTAATAAAATTTGGAGCAAATAAAATCAACATAGAATCACACACATAGAATATCAGAATAACCCGCAACAGAAATAAAATACCATAGTAGTTTATGAAGATACTATATACATACTCTTAAAACATACACAAAATATCATAGTTTAAAAATGGATACAATAGAAGTATGGATACATAAATCACTAATACAGAAGCAATACCGAATAGGAAATAACTGGATCAAAAATTGACGAATAGATAGTCAGATAAGCTCCAACAATTCTCTAGCTCCAGAAGGTGAATCCAAAGCTGTGACTCTCGGGCTGACCCAAGCGTAAAGTAAAACACAAAACACTCGAGTCAGGACATATGTACTTATACAATATAAACCAACTCAAGTGAAGTGTAATAGCAATGCTCAATAACTTAATGGATGTATGGGATTGCCCATCCTTTAAGGATCTGTTAAACCTTCAATTAAGCAGAAATAAACACTATCACATAAATACCCATATTAAAGTAATTAATGCAAATAACAGTGTAAATGTGGCTAGGGTAGCGCAGAGCTGCAGTAATCGCTCACCTCTAGCCACACTCTCAAATTCAAGGTGTGTATCAAAACAATCACAAGGAAATCAAATGGCACACAAAGAAGTGTACCCGTGGTTATAAATTTTAAAATGGTATTTTATACTTCAAAAATAAAACATCATTTCAAATTCAAATCTTAATCAAAATAAGGATCAAATCATTTCCAAACCATTTAAATATATCAAAATATCATATTCTTTCAACATCTCATTTTCAAATCATTATTTGAATTCAAATTCAACTATTCAAATTTAATTACCTTTTAAAAATGGTTTATATTATAATCAAGAATAATTCATTTAAACCATTAAAAAGTGGAGTCAAATCAAATATTAAATTCCCAAATTTTTAGTCTTTTCAGAGTTTATTTATTCACTTAAATACAATAAAACTATTTTAACACATAAAATTTCATATTTTTCACTTTAAAAATGGTCATTTAAATACTCTTTAACTTTTGATTTTTATAAAGTAAATTTCACAAATAAATATCAAATTTCTCAATACTTCACTTATTAAAATCAATGTACAATTTCCCTAAATTTTCATTTACTTTACACTTTAATTTAATTTACCATTTCATAAATTAAACTTAATTTCCATTTTTTTCTTAATTTAATTTCATTTTTAAACAAAATCTCAAATTTCAAATTTAAGTTATATTTCAAATTTCAACTTAACCATTCATTTATTTCACATTTTAATTTGTAGAAAAATCATTAACACTTTAAAAAAATCATTTTTAACTTAATTTAAATCAAAATATCATAAATTTACATTTTAAACATACTCAAGTTTTTCCAGAAAAATATATTAAATAACCACAGGTCTGTATAAAATTTCTAACCTAAGTCAAGTGATACAGATAATATATCATTTCAATCCGTAATTTACAAAAAAAATCCGGGTTTTATCATCTCAAACCCACAATCCCAAGTAAAAATAAATAAATAAAAATCGTTTAGGCCTATTATTTTAGCCCATAACGATGTTTCCCTTTTCTAAAGTCCGTTCGGGTATGTATCATTTCAACCCATAGTGATTCTAATCTAAAGGGAACTTGCTGTGTGAGAACAGAACAAAATAAACAATATTGCATCATATAGCAGTAACAGATGCTATGATAGGTTTATAAACAGGGTTAACATCATATGGTTCATATCACAGGCAGGTATACCATGATATAACATTTCTACATATTCACTTGTTGTCAATTCACCATTTATACAAGTATAAATGTCATGAGTGAATACTCACCTTTTTACACTGGAGAAAGCAAATCAAAACACACGAATAAAATTAAGAAAGCACGATAGCACGACTTTTGATTTGAGTGGAGTGGAGGGCCAAGATGTTATTCTTGTATTCAACAACAAAACAAAGAAAAATATAAATATAAATACAATACTAAAATTATTGGAACAAAATGGAAATAGAGTTTACAAAAGACAACACCAAGTTTTCAATTGATTTTTCTTGACCAAAAATCACATTTGCTCACCCACAAAGCTATATAGGTTCGGCCTTGGTGATGTTTTGGCTAGGGTATGGATCTGGTTTGGACTCATATAGGCATGGCTACAAGTAAAAGTGAAGGGATAGGAGTTACTAGTGAAGGAAGATCAAAGGTTAAGGAAAAAGAGGAGTTTTGGTGCAACTTTAGGCTTGGACATGCATGAATTGGGCTCGGCCTTGGCATGTACAGACCTGGTAGTGGCTGGAGTGAAGGCCAAGGGTGGTGAACTTGATGGTGGTGGTGGTTAAGGAGTGGCCAAGGCAACATATGAAGGGGATGGTGGAAACTAGCTTGGCTATGCATGGTTTCAAGGGGTTTTTTGCAATTTTTGGAGGTGTTTGCATCATTTGATGGTCATGGCCAATCTTAGTCAGAGGAGGAGGGGTTTAGGCCATGTATGGTGATGGGAAGGAGGTGATGTGGTGGTCGATGAAGGTGGTGAGGGGTTTAATCGAGCAAAGCTAGAGATGAACAAGCAAAAACAAATGAAAAAAAGAAGAAAGGAGAGAAAAAGAGAGGCCGTTGCTTACTTTTTTTTTTAGATCTGAAGTGCCATGAGAAATGAAGACGGGAAGAAATTTTCTCATGTGAAAATAGGGATATAGGCGGATAGGACACAAATTATGGAGAAGCTATGGTCGAAAATCAAGGGATGGAAAGATAAAAAGGTAAGAAATCAAAGTAACATTTGCCTAAAATTAAAAACATGTAACGTATCTTAATTGATACGTTTCCTATAAATTAAAGAAAGGTGTATACAAGAAGCTTTCACAAACAAATAAATACAATAACGTTAGATAAATACATTTTAAAGATATGTCTTTTAAAGCAATAACATATATATATATATATATATATATATATATATATTTGAAATTTCATTCCAAGAAATAAACAAGGATCTAAACACTTACCATTTAATTAATAAATAAATGTCTAAATATAAAAATAAGGTAGGGATAGATATTATGAAAAATAAATAAATAGGTTTAGGAAAAGTAGGAAATAAATAAAGAAAATACTCTATTTAATGGAAACTAGAATTAAAAATTGTAAATAAAATTCAACAGACTTTGAAAAATTTCAACAACACTTCTAAATAAATAAAAGTCAAGTAAATAAAATAAATGCTGAACAAAATAAAGTGTGAATGAAAATAAATAAAGAAATAGCTATTTAATTGAAACTAGAATTTAAAAGTTGAAAACAATATACAATCAAAATTTGAAAATTATAACTATACTTTAAAAATGTTTTAAAAATAAAATATATGCATAACATATCATGTTACACAAATTAGAACATGATTTTACAAACAAAATATTATTTGTATAAATTAAAATAAACAAATTTGTTAAATAAAACAATTTACACACAATATTGTAAAAGCATAACTTTCACAATACTAATCCGATTTCAACGAGACGAAAAGCAGTATTCTTGAAATTAAATCTATTTTCATAATAAAAGATAAAATTCAAAAATTCAAATATTTAAATTTTAAATTTAAAAGCCAAAGTTTGACCATTTTGACCAAAAATCCACTTTTTTTGGAATATTCCATTTATTCAAGTTTGGAATTATAATTCACACAAAAATCAAAATTTTTATTTAAAATAACAAAATTTATCCATTTTAATAAATAAAATAAAATTTTTAAATCAGGAATTTCATCTAAAACAATTAAAATACAAAATTAAAACAATCAAAAAATACAAGGTTGTTACATATGAGACCACCGTGTCCAAAGAAAATTGGCAAAATGCTATTGGTACTGGCCCGTCATCCAAACAATATCTAGTTGCGCCCCTTGTCCAAATACTCATGATTTGAACTTATATTTATTGACAATTACTACCATTATTAGCATAAGCGTGCCCTCATCCCACTTCAAACTAATGTGAGACCACCATTTTGTCTAATAGGGAATGTTATTTGGTATAGGTCCTACTTTTATTCTTTGCTTAATAACTTAAATAAATTATTTAAATTAGCCTTTATTATTATTCTGACTATCTGTGCTTATTAGTTTATCCTGCCTCAAAATAATCCTCATTCTATTCTAATTTCTTATTATAACCTACGTTATAATCATGCTTATTACCTAACCCAACGTCTAAGTGTAAAAATAAGCTTCTTTCATCTTTTACTCTTTTTAATTATAATTCTAAGTTATAACTAGGCCAATTTCTTTAATTTAGTCCAATTCTAATATTTACATCATAATTTTAGTCCAATTTCATTTTTATTACAGTCTTTAAAATTTACATCTTACCTTTCGTTATTTCAATATTCTTTTAATTTAATCCAAATTCGCATTTAATCTATTCTAATACATTTGCGAAGAAAAATGAGAAATAGAAGAAAACTGAAAAAAAGAAGAAAATCCAAAGCTAGGAGAAGATGTAAATAAAGCACAAATGACAGTAAATAATTAAAAAGCTGTAAATAACTGTAATTAAATAGGAAAGCTATAATTAATAGAAATTAACTATGAATAACTAAAAGGAATAGCTAAAAAGAAATAGATTGAAAATAAATCTAAAACTGAAAATAACTAATGAAAAGGTATTTCCAAAATCATAAAAATAAACTACAACTATCAGAAAATCTATTATTTTAAATTGCTTGAAAAAACCTAAATAATTACAATCACTCACATGTGGTCCTAAGGTCTTCCCTTTAGGTTTTCCCCGATCCACTTGGGGTTGTTAAATATTTTAATTTGATTTTCTCCTTGGAAAATTAATCCGTTTAGGGTCCTTCCTGAAAAGGTGAACCTAATTGGTGAAAATCTTAGAGTGAGAAAAAGTGTTAGGCCTAGAGTCTTATTTATAGGAGTAGAAGTGGATCTTAAACCATTAGATTTGGGGATACAATAGGATGCATCCATGTCATAGGCTGAATAAGAGCCATCGAATGGAAGCACGAAGCGACCAGATTGAACAAAAGAATGAAATTGACATGTTATAATCACACATCACGAAGGAAAATTTCCTTCGCCTCACAAACGTAGGTGGGTCGACCGCTCATAGTGCCACGTCGACCGACCGGTCGACCTACGCCTTGGGATGGTCAACCTCTAGGTCGACCTACATATATATATATATTTCGTTTATCTTGTTAATTCCATATCATGCTCATATAAGCTTGGATTCTAATGTTCTGTATATGAAAATTGACCAGAAAATTACCGCGGACATAATGGTGCAACTCCCGAGGCATAATTCTGATAATTTCATTAAGTTATTTTATCATTTCATTTATTCATTAATTAATTATTATAACCTAAATTCTGATAATTCCATATCTTGCATTGTTTTTCTTTTGAAATTTATAATGGAAATAAACATCAAAATTAAGAAGTAACCATGCTTCAACATCTTCATTTAATCAAAAACTGAGAATTAAAATAGAAAATAAAAACAAGAAACAAATCAAAAATTAAATCTGAAAAAGAAATCAACATCAAGACCAAAAACAGAATGGAAACCAAAATTCAAAAAGGATCTTGCATCTGAAGTATCATCACAAGCAAGCTTCAGGATTCAACTTGCAAATCAAACTACAACCTGGAAGCGTGATCAAGAACAAGTCAGATCAGAGCAATCAAAGCAGAGTTTAAAAGCTTTCAGTCTGGAAACAAAAGCAAGATAAACTTAGTATAAGCAACAAGCACGCAGATTTAAGTTTCAACTTGACATCAACCAAGCTTCAGATTCAAAGAAAAAAATATAAATTTCCTGATATTTCAAACAAAAAATACTGTCTCTGTTCAGGTGAGTAAACCTATTTTCTTTTAAAAAACAGTTTAAATCTGAGTTTTAACTTTGATGCATGTGAAATGTGTGAGATAATGTTGGATTGCATGGATGTTTAACCATGAATATAAACTTGAATTGATATTTATATTGTGGATATGTCTGTATATATATAATTTTGGTCTCTATTGTTTCACAGTTTCTTGAATTACTTTTAAAAATCCATATCTCCAAATACAAGCAATCTTAAACTTGGATCTTTGAGTGAAATATGATTATAACAACATGATATCAACTCTATAAATGGTTTTAAGGATTTTAGTTTAATAATTATTTCAGAAATAAGAAAATACTGTGATAATCAGAAATTTGTGAAAATTTTATGAATACAATTTCATGATTGGATTGCACGAATGGATTCAGGGTGGAAATCTTAAATTTTGGTATAAATATCTAGATTTTTAGGTATGAGGTTGTCGGGGAAACTCGAGATGATCGATTTTGGGACTTTTGTCATCTGGCGTCGATCGGCGATGAGGTGTGCAGCGGGGTTTGGCCTGGAGGTGGCTGGGGTGTCGGGGATCTCTGGAAAAATGTCAGGATGTTTTATCATAGGCTGTCATGGCAAGGAGCGAGGGAAATAGGGTTTTGTGATGGTTTTGATCGTCGGAGTTGACGAGGTTGGTACGACGTGGGTAGTACACCGGGATGTATCGCATAGAGGGAATCGGAGCTGGATGTCGTGGCATGGCTTAAGGTTAAACGGTGTGAGGCCTGGGGGCCGGAGTTAACGGCCAAAGGTGGTTTTCCGATCGAGTTCGTATTCCAGTTTGATCGAGTTATCGATTTTTTGGTTAGCCATCGATTTTCGTAGTTCTACTTAGTTGAGATGTTTTTTGAGGTCGATTGCGGGTTGGTGAGGGCAGGAGAGATGGTCGGAGATGTGCGTTGTCATCGTGCACATGTACGGTGGAGTTGCATGTGTCTGGAGTTGTGTAGGTAAAGAAGAAGGTTTTGGCTCGGGTCTTGCTCGTGGTATTTCGTTGTTTGCTTCGAAGTGAATAGATAGGGCGGGAGCTCGGGGATTAGCTCGAGAGTATTGATAAATTGCTCGGGTCTCCCTTTATTAACAAACAAGTTTTCAAAAACAAAAAAAAACGTTGAAGTTTTAAAGGTAAAGCAAGTTTTAATCAAGTCTTAAAGAATATTAAGATAAATAAGTTATTCAAAATTATAAACAAGTTTTAAATTAAGTTTCCAAAGATTTGATTTTTAAGTCAAAAATATATTTAAAACTATTTTGGGTCCAAATAATTATATTGTAATGATCATTTAAATCTAAGTGTTTTAAATTAAATTTGATGATGTAATTAATAAGATAAAGTACTAAAGGTGATTAACTTAAGGTAAATTAATGGAGGCAATTAAGAATCATTTCTTAATAAAAGTAATTAAAAGTTAATTAATTAAAGTTTAATTAAAGGATAAATTAATTAAGACTAATTAATGTAAGTAATTAAAGTTAATTAATTACTTAAAGATAACTACTTAATGAAAGTAATTAAGGATGATTAATTAATGATTAAAGTTAATTAATCAAGTGATTAAAGGATAATTAGTCAAAGTAATTAATTTGTGATTTATTAATATAAGTGATTAGGATAATCACTTATTGTAGTTAATTAAGGATAATTAATTTAATGGTAATTAATTAAGGGTCAATTAATTTATTAATTATTTAATTAAGGATAATTAATTAAAGGACAATTAAATAATTAAAAATTAATTATTTAATGATAAAAGGTTAATTGATTTATTAATTAAGGTTAATTAATTAATAATTACAGGTTAATCATTTAATGATTAAAGGATAATTAATTAATATGATCTGTAATTAATTAATATCAATTAACCAGGATTAGTAGTTTATTCATAAGTAATTAATCTGATTTAAATTAATCAGATGATTAATTAATTTACTTATGGATGTTTGGATTCTATCGAATGTTGAATTGTTTGTTATCCCTGATGTGTGATGCTTTGTGATATGAATTATTTTAATTTGAGCTGTGATGAATGTAATTATATGTGATGGATGTTATTTATTTATTTGTAATGAATTTATATTATTTATTTGTGAATCTGTGAATGAAGATAACCGTTATAGGGATATACCGCTTATCGATGTTGATGTGCTTGAATCTGTAATGATTGATGATGTTGCACTATCGTGTGATACCCTTGGACTACACCATACACACACAAATATGGATTGCACGAGGAAATTGGTTAAGTCACAGATTTTTGAAATGATTTTTAAAGTTGAATTTTGAATCCAAATGGTTTTGGAAATGGAATTGGGTTAAATATGAAAAGCTTTTGAAAAGGAGTTTTGAAGATAAAAGTTATTTTGAATAACTTGATAAAGTTTTGAAATTTAAATAATTTGATTTGAATTTGAATTCAAGATTTGAAATTGAATTCTTTGTTTGGAAATTATGTTTTAAGAAGGTTATACAAGTTGTAAATGTGTTTACATGGGTTTTAAACCATTTCAAAATATTATTTCAAAAATTTGAATTTAACCCAAGTTTTATACTTGAAGGGCTTTAACTTGTGCAAATGTAATGGGATCTTTTCGAAACGAAAACTATTTGTTTTCAAATAATAATAGCTTTCATATGAAGAAAGGATTCCCAATTTGTATTGAAAAGATTCCAAGTTTGAAATGAAATTGTTTTAAAAGTTATGAATGAATCTTTGGAAATGGTTTTTCAAAGCTATGAATTGAGTCTTTGATTTATTGATTGGATGAGTTAATCCAATTTGAAAAGAAAATTGTTTTGAAAATTGTGAGTGAATCTTTGTGAAAGATTGGTGAACTTTGTAAAGTGAATCATTTTGTTTAAAGATTAAAATGGTAATTTGTTTAAACCATTTGAAAGAAGGTTTTGGGTTTTAAGTTGTGACTTAACTAAGATCCCAATATCCATATGTTTTAAAAGTAAGCGCTCATTATTCGGTTTAGCCGGGAGAGGACCTTGTGTCGTAAAACCCATTCCGAATAATGTACGACGTTATGGATAGCATTTGAAGACTGGTGGTGAAGACCAGATATTTCCGAAAGCAAAAGGATAACTCGTCGAATGTCTTGGCACCGGTTGATCCCCGGTATAGAGATTCGATCACCCTTTGTGATGGGGAGTCCGGACGTGATTAGGGATTATTCGAATTTGCAAGGGCTTCTTTGTGAAGTGCCTTCGGTTCTGTTCGAACCCGAAACATACTTGTATGGATGTGTGTCTAACATTACACTTTGAGATGTAAAGCTGGTTTCTATCAAATACATTTCTGTTTGGTGGCGGAGAATTTATTCTTGTAGCTTAGCACCCTTCCCTGAGACGTACGAGCTAAGAGGTTATGTAGTTGATGGTTACTAGTGATACATTCCCAATTTGGTAATGTGGCATATGAAGTGATGCTGATCATTTGTTGATCGAAGCATGGCTTTTGTGAAAAGCGTAGCTTTGTGGATGAGACTTCGTCGAGTCTCACAACCCAGAAATGGTCGAAACAGGAACGTTGCGGCAAGGTTTTCAGGGGTCGCGCCCTTGGGATATGTCCATTTCCTTCTTGATAAAAAGTGGTATCATGGTATGGAGCCTAGATATTTAACTGTGTAGTTTTTACTATTTGTTGGTGAATCCTGGAATAAAGGTTGGTAACGACTGGGGATGGATTACTTGTAGGTGTTACTTTCGGGCAGGGGTAACCCGGCCTTATGTTGGTAGGGAACCATTTTGGTTCTTGGGGGCGTCCCTCCAAAGGCGTTCCATTCGGTAAGGAAGTTCCTTAGCCTGACCATTTGTTGGAAATCCAAAGAAATAATACGCATCCTGTACGGTTTTAGTTGTATAACCTGCCATGAAATGTGGTGGTAACCTTCTATTGAACATGGTACCTATAGTACGCATAGTACGAAATGTCTATGCTGGGTAAGATTAATATTATACTTTCGAAATATTTTCTGCACTATGCACTAATGATAATATTAAAAGGTTTTCGTGTATCAAGCATGTTTGACTATCATAAGGAGAAATCTCCTCCAATTGTGTGTTTTCATTGTGTGTGGCAGAAGGCCTTATGGTAGTTTCCTTTTCAAAAAAAGCAATGCGGATTTCAATCCTTAAAATCTTTTGTTGTTTGTTTTAAAGATAAAACTATTTTCGTTTGCTCATACTAGTCCCATGACTAACCTAGAGTTTATTGTTCCCTTTCTAAACTCTGGATGCCCACAATTTTCCACACGGGCAGTCTAGAGTTAGATTTTCAGATAATCAGATAGTAGATGTAGATTTGACAGCCATCAGCCTGCGGTTTGATAGCTTTTGGAAATCGTGTTGGAGTCTTTGGATTTTTGGGATCGCATTTTCTTAAGTCCTACTTGATGGGGGTTCGAGCTAGCTTTGGATTGGAGATCTTTGGAGCATTGAAGCTTTGGCATTAAAGACTCAGTTTGTTGGATTCCCGCTTTCTCACTTGAAAGACTCTATTGATGGTCATCTTTCCGTTGTTGATGGTCGCAAAGTCTAGACCATTCTTGTTGTTGTTATCCTATTCCGCTATTGTATATTTATCTCTGTTATTGTTGGAATTCATATTGTATCGGATATTATATTCATTGTTGTATCAATGATATATTCATTATTTTCTTCCGTTGTGTTGTTGTACTTAATGTGTTATAAGCTCCAGTGAATCGGATTCAACGTTTGAATCTGTGGCATTCGAATACGAGTGAAGTATGGATGTCGATTTTTGAACGCGAAAATTAGGGTTGTCACATTTCAGGTTGTTACAATCTCCCTTCCTTAAGGGATTTCGTCCCTGAAATCTCCAAGTATAAAAGAATGAACTAATTTTTTCATCCAATATCTATACCCAACTACTCAATCATCAACCATTCATCCATTGTCCTTAAGTTTTCAAATGCGATTTATGTTACTTATGCAATTATTGTAGTGTTAATGTCCTTAACTAATGTAAAAGATTAGGCGGTCCACTGATTCAGTTGACCTCCTTTTATGCAATCATGCCCATGACATGTATCCAAATGAATGCAAAAATTCCTAATGATAACTGATAGTTCTATATGCATGCTTCAAACATCATCCAAATGCAACAATCATGTGATAATCATCCATTTATAACAATCATTGGAAATAAAATAAAATGTGCACACATCCATATGCTATGCTCTAGTGTCCTAGTTAGGTCGATCCCTAATAGATAATAGTGCCTAGTGTAAGTATATGGGTCCATTAGCATCCACTAGAAAACACTTGCAACCACTAGCATGCATCATTCATAACATGTTCTATTAATATGTTTACATGAAATCCTACCATCCATAGGTTAAATCCTATGTTCTACCCTCCCAAAGAATAATGAAAAGAACATATTCAAAACTAAGAAGGAAAATAGGAAATTCAAAAACTTACTATCGAAAAGATGAAGATAAGAAGTACAAATCTTCTTTTAGTCTCTCACGAAGCGTCTGCAACATCGTCTCCCCATTGCACCTTTACTAACAAAATTTCTTTATTCCTAAGTCCCTTGGTGCCTCATATGGTGATCTTCGTAGGAATATGTCGAACTGATGACTGTATTTCTACTTCCACCTCCTCTAACTGACTAGACTATACAACCTCTGTTGAGTCAAGTAAGCACTTTTGCAAGTGTTAAACATGGAAAATGTCATGCACTCCTATGAGCCTCTCCGATAGCTTTACTCGGTATGCCATCTTCCCAATTCTCTCTAAGATAGGAAATGGTCCTACAAAAAAAGAGGCTAACTTTCCATTCGATCCAAACCTTACCACCTTCCTAAGCGGGGATACTTTAATAAAACTAAGTCTCCAACCTCAAACTCGACGTCTCTCCTCCGCTTGTCTGCATAAGATTTCTACCTGTCTTAAGCTTTCTTCATCCTCCGTTGAATCAAATCCACCTTCTCCGATGTCTCTGTAACCATGTTAGGCCCAAGTAGTAACTTCTCCATAGACTCCACCCAACACAAAGGTTACTTATAAGGTCTCCCATATAAAACCTTGAATGGTGCCATTCCTATGCTTGCTTGGTAATTGTTATTGTATGTAGACTCCACCAAAGGAAGATGATCCTCCCAAGCTCCTTCAAAATCCAAAATGCACAACCGCAGCAAGTCCTCAAGCACTCTATTAACTCTCCGTTTGGCCATCAGTCAAAGGGTGATAGACCATAATCAATCTAAGCTGCATCCCTAAAGCCTCTTGCAAGCTTCTCAAAAACTCGCTAGTAAAAATAGGGTCTCTATCGCTCACTATGCTAGAGGGAATTCCACAAAGTTGGACTATTTCGCGAACATATAAGAATGCAAAATAAGATGACGTACGTTTACTCTTAACCGGAATGAAATGGGCACATTTAGTCAAGCAATCTACAATCACCCAAATGCTACTCTTCCCCTCCCTAGAATAGGGTAAACCATCTGTGAAGTCCATCGAAATGTTATCCCACTTCCATTTAGGTACATCCAAGGGCTAAGGTGCCTTAACCCTTTGGCATATACGACATTAGCTACAAACTCTGCCACATCCTTCTTCATGCCATTCCAATAAAACATCTTCTTTATGTCCTTATACATCTTGTCACCACCCGGATGAATAGCCATACGAGAATGGTGTGCTTCCTCTAAAACTGCTTTCAACAAGTCACCAGCACGAGGAACCCAAAGCCTTCCATCTCTCCTAAGACACCTTTTGCTATCAATGGAACAACGCTGGAGATGTCTAGAGACTTCTCCTCTACTAATCCTACCCATCATATCCATAAGTTATGAATCCTCTCACTGCCTCGAGCCAATCTGATCTACAAGGGTAGGCCCCACCTCAAGTGTAGCTAGCAATCCAGGGGTAATGTCCGTAGAGGGCATAAAATCAAAATTAGAAATAAACTCTAAGCTTTTCCACTCTAAGAACAAAGGACTAAGGGTTGCTTTCCTCCTACTCAATGCATCTGCAACCACATTACACTTGCCAGGGGTATAAGCTATATTAAAGCATACAATGCCAAAAAATCCATCCATTGCTGCGGTCTTAAGTTCAAATTCTTCTATGAGAATATGTACTTTAATGACTTATGGTCGGTGAAAAGCTCAAACCTCTCTCCAAGCAAATAATGCCTCCAAGACTTGAGTGCAAAAACTATAGCCGCTAACTCTAAACCGTGGGTAGGGTAGTTCTTCTCATGCATCCTCAACTGCCTACTTCCATAACATACCACCCTCCCTTCTTGCATCAACACCGCTCCTAGATCCATCCCACATTCATCAGTACATACTATAAAATGTTTAGCTGCATCGGGTAGAACTAACACTAGTAAACTAGTAAGGGCTGTTTTAAGTTTTGTGAAGGAGTCCTCACAATCCACATCCCATACGAATGCTTTATTCTTCTTAGTAAGGCGCATGAGTGGTGCTGAGATCTTGGCAAAATCTCTAATGAACTTCCTATAATAGCTAGCCAATCTTAGGACACTTCTAACTTCGGTGACGTTCTTGGGTGCTTTCCAATCTTGCATCGCTGTTACCTTAGCGGGGTCAACAACCAAACCTTCTTTCAAAACTACATGCCTCAAGAAATGTACCTCCTCTCTCCAAAAGTGGCACTTCGAAAATTTAGCTCTCAAATAATGACTACAAAGCATGCGTAGAACCTCTTCTAAATGAATAGCATGCTCCTCCATACTCTTGAAAACGCCAAAATGTCGTGCATGAATACAACAACAAACTTATTGAGGACTTCTCTAAAGACGCGGCTCATCAAATCTACGAAGTACGCGAGGGCATTGGTTAGCTCAAAAGGCATAACCAACCACTCATAAAATCCATCTAGAATCCTAAATGCAGTCTTATCAATGATGTCATCAACGACCCTAAGCTGATGGAATTCTATGGCTAAATCAAGCTGAGAGAATACCGAGAGCCAACTAACTGATCAAAAAGTCATTTATTGTGACGACCTAGAATTTTGAACATTTGAAATTAAAATATTTAATTGATTTTAATTATTGGAAATTGTTTTTAAACTTGAATTTCAATTTTTACTATAAATTTGGCAATTTAATTGTTAAATTTAATTTATTGAGATTGGGTAAAAATTTGAATCTTCAGTTTTAAGCTTATTAAAAATATTTTAAAGGCTTAGAAAATTTATATTGATAATACTGAAGAAAATGGAAGCTTCAGAACTGAATTTGAAAGCGATTTAATCAGTTTTGAAAATATATTGTTTAAATCGATATTTAAAAAAAAGCCTTCCAAGGCACAGTCTCGGAATTCGACGAAACCAGTTCCATTGGATCCATAATATTGTATTATTATCGAATTTCAAATTTCGTAGTGTTTGGATTCACCATTTGGTCGTTCAATCTGGAAACCTCCAGAAATAGTTTAGTTGAATTTAATTTAAATAGTCGATTTAAATAGCTATCTTCCACATATGATCAAATTGGAGCCCGAGACGTGTTCCATTGGGTTTGGAATAGGGTTATAACTCTATAAATGCTAGGCGGCATGCCTCGATAGGAGTTCAGAATTTTAGTTATGTAAAATGAGATATTTAGATCAAAATGTTATATATATATAAATAATTGAAAAGTCAAACTCAATCTATCGTATACCTGAAGCCACCTTCTCCTTTATATTTTAACTCGTGAATTCCTTCCTTCAGTTTAAAAAAAATCAAAATCCAAAGAATGGCCGCCATGTCTCTCTCTGTTAATCCAAATCAACTGAACCCTTTTCGAAATTGAAAAACCCTCTCCCCTCAGTTTAATTCGCAATCGAAATTAGCGACATGGAAAAAAATCACGATCAGGAATGGAAGTGATTCGTTCTTATTGACTTCGAGCGAGCATTGAAGGCTCGACAACCTCAGCCAAGAAGTGGCGCGCGAAGCTCGCGCATGCGATGGGGTCGGCTCGACTGGTGGCCGCGAGTGCAAGCGATGGTGACTTCAAATCGCTCCTGGCCGTGGAAAATGGGGAAGCATGCCCTCGCGCACGCGAGTGCTTGGAATCGATGGGCGAAGCAGTGACTTCAACGTGATGTCAGGCTCGCGTGGCGTCGTGGTTGAGACTCGAAGCTAGGTCGTAGTAGTAATGGGGGTTCGATGATTGGTGGTGTGGTCGGTCGGGGAAGCGTCGTTGTTTGTTGTTCACGTTTAGGTAATTTTGAAATTTTGAAAACGTTTTTATTTAAATGTTTAAATAAGTTTAAGATGGAAAATAATTATTGATTATTATCATTTATCAGTAATTAGCAGTAGGGTATAATACAGTTTTGTTTTAAAACATTCAGCTATATATATAAAGCAGAAGGTATATTATCTCACTTATCAGATAATGACTGAAAGTAGTATAGATATAGATTAATAAAAAGGAAAATACATGTATATACAGTAAAAAGAAAATGTTGAACAGGAAATTTATTTTTTTAAATTAAATAATTAGTTAATTTAAATCTGGTAAATGGAAATTAATTATTCAGCTAGTCCAAATATTAATAAATTGTATAAATGTTATACAAGGTCAAGAATCGTGAAAGCAAGCTAATTTGGATCGGATTTGCAAAACAAAAGCAAATGTGAGATCTTCTCACTCAATCAATATTGTTCTGATTGAAATTTTGAATAGTGAGATTTAAAATTGATTGACTGTGTGCTTGGATGATTGATTTATAATAATTATTCACTGGATGACATTATATATATAGTAGTATATAGTATATATTGGAGTTGTTGATTTCCTGCATTATATAGCGGATGAGACCCTATGCGCCGCATAATAGCAGATGATATTATATTTAAACCCATATACCGCGATATTCCACCTCGAAGTGGAATTGGTATTTAATTGTTGTGCTAACATCTGTGGATGCAGGGAAACAGGTTGGAGGGATCCAACTGGATTCCTCGAATAATTGAATTTGTTTCAATATTGTATGTTGATCCTTTATAATCTGTGTGTGACTATTTGTGATTGAAACTGTTGAAAGCAATAATTTAGCCAAATATATTTTTTTAGTATCGTAAGATACCGGAAATAAATAAAATTTGATTTTTGAAATTTAGTAGAAAATTGATAGTAAATTAATTTTAGAAAATTGAATAAATTTAAAAGAAGCAATTTGTTTCAAAAGATAATAAATTTGGTGTTGAAATAAATTTGAAATCAATTTTAGAATTTGATTTGGTATTTGAAAATAAATTTGGGAATTAATTTAGAATTTAATTCGGCGCTGAAAATGAATATTTGGAAATCGATTTGAAAATCATATATCAATGGATATTTAGAAGTTCAAATTCACAATGGGAAATTATAAAGGAAAGGGAAATTTGTATTAAAAATAAACATTTGGTTATTTCTAAAAGTTGGAACGGAATTTACGGATTTGAAACATAAATTTAAAGTAAATCCAGAAGAATTTATAAATTGATTTGAATGAACCATTTTAGAATGGAAGGTTTACTTTCCCTGGAAAGCCGAGTCTGTTTTCAATATAATCTATAAATATGAACTTGAAGTTGTGAAGATGGTTTAAGGGAAAGAATGTCTTGGAAAAAAACTATTTACTTAGGTTATTTTGAAAATCTTTAAAGTGAAATATATTTTAAACTACTTATAGAAGGGATTATTTTAAAGATTAAAATTGATATTTGTTTTAGGAAGCGGTTATTTAAATAGTTATATCTTATCTACTAATTTTGTCTTAAAATTAGTTGGGACTTGAAATCTTATATGTGATAATTAGTATAATGTTTTCATAACCAATATTTTAAGTAAGTATTTAAGTTGGTTTTATTTTAAATGTTCCAGGAATATTTTGGTTAAGTGATTTGAATTATTTTAACTCAGCAGATTTCCAGTAGAAAGAAAATGTTGAACAGGATTTTTTTTTTTAAATTAAATAATTAGTTAATTTAAATCTGTTAAATCGAAATTAATTATTCAGTTAGTCCAAATATTAATAAATTGTATAAATGTTATACAAGGTCAAGAATCATGAAAGCAAGCTAATTTGGATCGGATTTGCAAAACAAAAGCAAATGTGAGATCTTCTCACTCAATCAATATTTTTCTGATTGAAATTTTGAATAGTTAGATTTAAAATTGATTGACTGTGTGCTTGGATGATTGATTTATAATAATTATTCACTGGATGATATTATATATATAGTAGTATATAGTATATATTGGAGTTGTTGATTTCCCACATTATATAGCGGATAAGACCCTATGTGCCGCATAATAGCGGATGATATTATATTTAAACCCATATACCGCGATATTCCACCTCGAAGTGGAATTGGTATTTAATTGTTGTGCTAACATCTGTGGATGCAGGGAAACCAGTTGGAGGGATCCAACTGGATTCCTCAAATAATTGAATTTGTTTCAATATTGTATGTTGATCCTTTATAATCTGTGTGTGACTATTTGTGATTGAAACTGTTAAAAGCTATAATTTAGCCAAATATTTTTTTTGTTATCGTAGGATACCGGAAATAAATAAAATTTGATTTTTGAAATTTAGTAGAAAACTTATAGTAAATTAATTTTAGAAAATTGAATAAATTTAAAAGAAGGAATTTGTTTCAAACGATAATAAATTTGGTGTTGAAATAAATTTAGTAATCAATTTTGGAATTTGTTTTGGTATTTGAAAATAAATTTGGGAATTAATTTAGAATTTAATTCGGTGCTAAAAATGAATATTTGAAAATTGATTTGAAAATCGTTTATCAATGGATATTTAAAAGTTTAAATTCACAATGGGAATTTATAAAGGAAAGGGAAATTTGTATTAAAAATTAACATTTGGTTAATTTTAAAGTTGGAAAGGAATTTACGGATTTGAAACGTAAATTCAAAGTAAATCCAGAAGAATTTATAAATTGATTTGAATGAATCATTTTAGAATGGAAGGTGTACTTTCCCTGGAAAGCCGAGTATGTTTTCAATATAGTCTATCAATATGAAATTGAAGTTGTGAAGATAGTTTAAGGGAAAGAATGTTTTGGAAAAAAAAATTGAAAAACTTTAAAGTGAAATATATTTTAAACTACTTATAGAAGGGATTATTTTAAAGATTAAAATTGATATTTGTTTTAGGAAGTGGTTATTTAAATAGTTATACCTTATCTACTAGTTTTATCTTAAAATTAGTTGGGACTTGAAATCTTATATGTGATAATTAGTATAATGTTATCATAGCCAATATTTTAAGTAAGTATTTAAGATGGTTTTATTTTAAATGTTCCAAGAATATTTTGGATAAGTGATTTGAATTATTTTAACTCGGCAGATTTCCAGTGAAAATGAATAAATATTTGGAAATATATTCCGCGTAAGGAAAATGATTTGAAATTTGTTTTCAAAGGATTGAAATGTGTAAATTGATTTGAAATTTGTTTTCAAAGTGTTGAAGTGTTAAAATTATATATCTTGCGAAGATATTTTAAAATAATAATTGGGAAATTATTAAAATCTTAGTGATTGTTGTGAATATTTATTGATAGTTAAATAACCGACTATCAATATTGGCCTTTTAATGGCATTTGAATTTCGATGCGACCGGGGGTCGGATTCCAAGTGGATATCCGAAAACCACATCGAAACTTTGTGATTGTGATGGATCTTTTATTTAAAAGATCAAAGTGGAAATTTGTTGTGATTTGGTTGAAATCTGTTTGAACACTTATTTTTAAAAATAAGCGCTCATTATTCGGATTAGCCGGGAGAGGACCTTGTGTCATAAAACTCATTCTGAATAATGATACGACGAAATGTGGTTGCATTTGAAGACAGTGTTGAAGACCGGGTATTCTCGAAAACGAAAGGATTACCTGTCGAATGTTTCTGCACCGAGTTGCTTCCGTATAGAGATTTGATCACCCTTTGTGATGGGGATTCCGGACGTGATTAGTGAATATCCGGATTTGCAAGGGCTTCTTTAGAAGTGCCTTCGGTTCCGTTCGATCCCGGAACGGACTTGTATGGATGTGTGTCTGACATTACACTTTGAGATGTAAAGATGGTTTGTATCAAATACATTTCTGTTGGTGGCGGAGAATTTATTCTCTTAGCTTAACACCCTACTCTGAGATGTACGAGCTCAGAGGTTATGTAGTTGATGGTTATTAGTGATACATTCCCAAATTGGTAACGTGGCATATGAAGTGCTGCTGATCATTTGTTGATCAAAGCATGGATTTGTGAAAAAGCATAGCTTTATGGACGAGACCTCATCGAGCCTCACAAACCGGTAATGGTCGAAACAGGAAAGATGCGGCAATATTTCAGGGGTAGCTCCCTTAGGGTGTGTCCATTCCTTCTGGAAAAGGGTGGTGTCAGGTATGGAGCCCTAATAGTTAACCTATGTGGTTACTGCAAATAATTTTCTTTGTGGTTGTTGGTGTAGAGGATCCTCGGATAAAGGTCGCAAACGACTGGGGGTGGCATATCTTAGGTTTTACTCCCCGGGAAGGGGGTAACCGGCCTTGTGTTGGCAGAGATCCGGGTAGGTTCTCGGGACGTCCCTCCAAAGGCGTACCCATGCGGCAGTAGGAAGTTCCTTAACCTGAACATTTGTTGGAAATACAAAGAAACAATACGCGCTCTGTACGGTTTTAGTTGTATAACCTGCCATGGAATGTGGTGGTAACCTGCTATTGAACATGGTAGCTATAGTAGGCATAAGTGCGAAATGCCTATGCTGGCTAAGATTAATATTATACTTTCGAAATGTTTTCCGCACAATGCACTAATAATGATAATATTAAAAAGAAGTTTTCGTATCAAGCATGTTTGACTATCATAAGAAGAAATTTCCTCCAATTCTGCGTTTGCATTGTGTGTGTGGCGGGAAGCCTTATGGTAGTTTCATTTTCCAAAAGCATAGCGGATTTCTTTTAATTTTCTTTGAGAAAATAACTGTTAAGATCTCACACCAGTCCCATGACTGACTCGGAGTTTATTGTTCCCTTTCTAAACTCTGGATGCCCATAATTTTCCACACGGGCAGCCTAGAGTCAGGTTAGCAGTTATTCGGGAGCAAAGTCGAAAAAGAGATGCTGTGGAGATCAGGAGCAAGCTGGATGGCGAAGCGTATCACTAGTATATGTTATATTCTTTTCCACTGTTTGTTGTTGTAACACTCTGAAAATGTAATGTGATGTAATGTAATAACTGATATAGTTCTTTGTTTTGAAGATATTCATTTGTCTATTATATTTGTTCCGCTGTGATGTGTGAAATTCTGTTATTGTTTCCTTTTCTTCTTCTACCTCTTTCTTCTTTAAACCCGAACTCGTACATCTGTTCCACTTTGGGCTGAATTGTTGTGGGATTTTGCCAGCTAAAAAGGTGTATGGATTTGCGGGCCTTCACCTTTGGTATCAGAGCAATTGGTTAAGCGACAACCTAGGCTCTGTTGGGTGTTACTCATTAGAGATAGAGTCAGTATTACTCTAGAATGTGTTTGAGAGTAATAATAGATATGAGCGTGTATTTGTTAGTGAATACAAAATTGTTTTATATTGAGATGATTGGTTTATTGATTGGTATATGGATTCTGGTTGGTATAGTCTGTACAACTCTATCGATAGGGATCTCTAAACACTTGTACAGTACAATTCGCCACGATATTGTTTTAAAATAGGGTAAATGAAATAATTTTACCCAAACTATTTTCATAGATAAAGGATATAATCTTAGTAAATTATTATAGTATATGGTTGCTTGATTGTTAGGAAGTGATAATATTATTATCATTTGAATAGGAAATTGAAATCGTAACTCCAAAGTTAAGAAATAAATTCACATACAAATGAGATTTGTAAATAAAAACTGTAAATGTGTTTTATAATTTGAAATAAAATTCCAGTGAAACAATTGGAAATGTTTTGGAATTTGGAAAAGTTTAAATCCCTTTTTAGTTTGAAAATGAATTTCAAGGATTTGGAAAAATGTTTTTGGAGGGATAAAAGCACCAAACTCTTTTCGGTCGCTGGAAAATAATTCCGATGATGATCGCGACGTCATCGGTGTTCATTTTCGAGTTTCCATGAGAGGAATTGCTGCTAAATTTTTTAAATGGAGGTACTTTGCAAACTAAGTTTAGTTTTGGAAATTCAAAAGATAATTTGAATTGATTTCAAAAAATGGTTTTGAAATATTGGAAAGGCTTTGGAATCTGATAAAAATAGTCAAGGAATAAAATTTATAAAGTTAGAAAATAAAATTGTGAATGAATAATTGAATTTATAATTTTAAGTAATGAAAGTGAAATTGGATGTTGAAATTCATCTCGAATTTGTAAGTAAATAGAATTGGAATTGGAATTGAATTTGATTTGTGATAAACAAAACGAAGTATTGAAATGAAATTAGTAAGTGAAATTAATTGAAGAAATGACGAATTAATATGGTTTGAAATGAATTGAATTCAATATTTATAAATGAAAGGTGAATTAAATTCATATTGAATTTGAAATCCAGTTAAATATAAGTGGTTGTAAACCAAAATGGTGAATTGAAATTAATTTTTGAATGAATAAAAGAATAAAACTGGAATTGAAACTGAATATTGAAAACCAATTTGAATTATGTGAAATAAAATAAAGTTGTAAAATTAGTTCGAAGTGAACTAAAGATAATAAAGGTGGAAATATAAAAATGGATTGAGATAAAATGAGTTAGAATTTGTAATGAATTAGTAAATGAAACTGATTTAAAATAGTGGTATGAATCAGTTGTGAATGAAAGATAGTTGATATAATTCAAAATTCGAAAGATAAATTGAATCTAAATAAATTGAAAATTGTAAATTGAATTAAAATGAAAGTGAAAATGCAAGATAGAATGATAATGGATATATAACTTCAATAGTGAAGTAAAAATAGTATAAGGAGTATTCAAAACTTTTGTAATGAAATATGCAAAATGATATATGAATGTTGTAATTGAATATTATGGCTATCAGGATATACAGGTGTATTAAAGGAAATGGAATTGGGATTTTGATTGAATTGCTCGACAAAAAGGTATGTATTTAAATTTCAGTATGAAATTTGATGATTTTCTTGTCTAGCCACTTGGCTTTTCGTTTTCTTTTGGAATCTGGGGACCTGTGGTGCCATTTTGTAGTCGTACTGAGCTAGCCGCGCAAAGGAGACGCTGGCGAAATTTTTCGAAAATTTAAAGTGTTAGAAAATTTTTAAGAAATTTTGGATAATTTGAAATTTGAATTTAAAATTTAAACTTGAATTATTGAAAACAATGTTGTTTGGAACTTATAATTGAATTTGGAAAGTTAGTCGTAGAAATGATGGGTCTTAAATAAAAAGATTTTTTTTGGAAAGTTGATAAAACTATTTGGATTGCGAAAAATAATAAACGGATTAAGGATTATTCTTCTTAACTAGTAATTTCGGGACGAAATTCTTTTAAGGGGGAAGGATGCAACGACCCAGAATTTTGAACATTTAAAATTAAATATTTAATTGATTTTAAATATTGGAAATTGTTTTTAAACTTGAATTTCAATTTCTACTATAAATTTGGCAATTTAATTGTTAAATTTAATTTATTGAGATTGGGTAAAAATTTGAATCTTCAGTTTTAAGCTGGTTAAAAATATTTTAAAGGCTTAGAAAATTTATATTGATAAAACTGAAGATAATGGAAGCTTCAGAATTGAATTTGAAATCGATTTAATCAGTTTTGAAAATATATTGTTTAAATCGATATTTAAAAAAATAACCTTCCGAGGCACGGTCTCGGAATTCGACGAAACCAGTTCCATTGGATCCGTAATATTGTATTATTATCGGATTTCAAATTTCATAGCGTTTGGATTCACCGATTGGTCGTTCGATCTAGAAACGTCTAGAAATAATTTAGTTGAATTTAATTTAAATAGCTATCTTCCTCATACGATCAAATTGGAGTCCGGGACTTGTTCCATTTGGTTCGGAACAGGGTTATAACATTATAAACGCTAGGCGGCACGCCTCGATAGGAGTTTAGAGTTTTAGTTATGTAAAATGAGATATTTTGATTAAAATGTTATATATATATATATATATATATAAATAGTTGAAAAGTCAAACTCAATCTATCGTATAACTGAAGCCACCTTCTCCTTTACATTTTAACTCACGAATTCCTTCCTTCAGTTAAAAAAAATCAAAATCGAAAGAATTGCCGCCATCTCTCTCTCTGTTAATCCAAATCAACTGAACCCTTTTCGAAATCGAAAAACCCTCTCTCCTTAGTTTAATTCGCAATCAAAATTAGCGACATGGAAAAAAAATCACGATCGGGAATGAAGGTGATTCATTCTTATCGAGTTCGAGCGAACATTGAAGGCTCGACGACCTCAGCCAGGAAGTGGCACACGAAGCTCGCGCGTGCGATGTGGTCGGCTCGACTGGTAGCGCGAGTTCAAGCGATGGTGACTTCAAATCGCTCGTGGCCGTGGAAAATGGGGAAGCATGCCCTCGCGCACGCGAATGCTTAGAATCGATGGGCGAAGCAGCGACTTCGTCGCGATGTCAGGCTCGCGTGGCGTCATGGTTGAGACTCAAAGCTGGGTTGCGGCAGTAATGGGGGTTCGATGATTGGTGGTGTGGTCGGTCGGGGAAGCACCGTTGTTTCTGAAAGTGTGTAGGATCGTGTAATATGGAATATACTTAAATCTAAATGTGGAAACAGATGGTAATAGTAAAGTAAATGGAAATAAGTAAAATAAAATAAGCACACCAGGAATTTTTATACTGGTTCGAACTTCCTGTTTTACGTCCAGTCCCAGACTCCTTCTGGAATTCCAACTACAATAACCCTCACTTAACTCGAAGGAATAGGTATGTACAGTCTGCGCAGTAGAACAGACACCTGAGCAACTGAACAGGATTTTTGCCTCAGCAGCAGAAGAGGACTTCACTAATACAAAATAATATCTGACACTGTGTGTTCTTGATAACACTGATTTGTCACTGATAGCACAAACCTCATATAATCAAATCCTCAAGTATATGAAGTGTACGTGAAGATAAGAAGAGAAGGTAATGCTAAGAATCGAAGATTATGAATGTTATTTGTAGATTCAAAGCAGTAAAAAATGTATGTTCGCTGTTTGAATGCAAATATTAAAGCACAAGAAGAGTATTAGAGAGTTAGAATTAAAATCGGTGATTGTGAAGAGTTTGGGAGTATCTATATATAATAGTTGAAGAGTTACTGCCATTGGTGAAGGGTTCTGACGAAGAGGAGCACCTATTTCCGTTCAGAGAAAAGTTGCATCCTTTCGAAGAAGAAGATGTCTTTTCGAAAATATGGCAGTTGGTCTTGGGTCAGTCGACTGACTATGCAGAATATTTAAAAAATAAACAGTGTATATGTATATGTACACGGTCAGTCGACTGGATGGTTACGGTCAGTCAACTGGCCGTGACATTTTACATAGTGTGCTTTCTGTTTTGAATGTTTTTGTGAAATATGAAGTGCGGACTACTTGAGGATAGATTTTAACATATTTCTAAGACTCAATTGTACATACTAGACAGTGAAAGCATAGATTAAAAGTCTTTGATGATATAGCCATAGTCCGTTTTCTTTTTGTCGTGAATTCTCTTTTTCTTCTAACTTTCTTTGTCATGAATCAAAATTAGTGATTCAACATTCTCCCCATTTTTGATTGATGACAAACCTATATATATAAAAGTCCTAAAGAACAGATATAAAAACTCCCCCTGAATATATGATACTTCTTGTACCTGCATAAAGATGATTAGGACAATTTTTCTCCCCCTTTGTCATCGACCAAAAGGAGGTATAGCAAAAATAATTTCAATATAACGTGCAGAAATAAATATCAAAGTGAGACTATTTAGTACAAGTCTCAAAAGATAATAATTTAGCAAGTCCTAATATGTTTAAATAGACAACAAAGTTATAGATAAGCAAATGTTCATACCCAACTCACTCACCAAAAGACTTACTCATCAAGATCCCAATTGTATTCTCCCTCTGGTGCTGGCTCTTTTCCTGGTCTAGAAGCGCTTGAGCACCACTGCCTGCTCCACTAGTGTCGCTACTAGTATGCTTCTCGGATGTTGACCATGTAAATCGAGGTGCGGGGCGTTTTCCATAGGCGACAGATGTGGCAGCGGTTAAAGAAGAACATGATAATGCATCCCATAATGTAGAAAAGAAATCTTTGATTTTATCGAGCTTCTTATCCATTTTTTTGAGTCTAGAATCCAAAATAAGTTGATTACGGAAGAGAATTTCTATGGACTCATGGGTGCTAAAGGAAGTAGCTAAGCGAATATCGCCTTCTTCTTGTTGCGCAGCCGGTTCTCGAATTGTAGGACCTCCAGATTTTTGTTGTTGATCCTTTTGATGCAAGTAAAAGGTGGCGGTCGTCTTTGTAGCTTCATAAGACTTATGGCCCTTATATTTATCATTCCGACAGTTGAGAATTCAGAATCCGGTTGACGAACACCAGCATCTAGAAGAAGTCGCATAATATATTCTCCAAAGTAGATAACATGCATATTCCCATGTGTGAAGGTGAGAAATTGATCCATAATACGACGCAACCAATTAACGCGTATATTTCCCCATATGGCATAAAGAGCTTTGAAATTTTCTGGATATATTAATTCATATGATCCGGTTCGGGGAAGAATAGATAGCATAAAAAAATTAAAAAGACAAAATTGAAATTTAGGGTTTTCCTCAGCCATGGGGGAAATTCTCTCTCCTCACAGCAATCTTTCTCATCTTTCTTCTCCAAGCCATAGAAACAGACCACCTGACTCTCACATCAGAGATTCTAGTAAAGGAATCATCATAGACAAAGATGGGTTTCAATTAGTTCAGTCAAGATCACAAAAGAAACGTCAACCCTATACACCCGTGCATCAGAGAATTTCGAAGGGTCTCAATTCTGAGAAGAAGAAGACAGAAGATCAGTATTCGACTGCTCCTCCTCCAAGTATGAGAAATCAATCGTATCTACCACGGAAACCCATGAATTTTTCTCTGAACAAAACACAGGGGCAAAAATCTTGGGCTGAAATCGTTTCTGAGCAATCAACTGAACCTAACGATGATGAATGCAATCTTGAAACTATCGCTCCCATCAAGATCAATAGTAAGAAATACGGTTTGATAAAAGAGTCTGCCTGTAAAAGAGCTATCGAATGCTGGAGCAATTCGATTTTGGTATATGTTGTTGGTACCAAACCATATTATACCTTTTTCAAAGCTTACATACAACGTGTATGGAAATGGAGAATTTGAAATTTTTACCAGGGAAAATGGGTTCTTTATTGCCAAATTTAAAGAAGTTCAAGATTGCAATTCTATCATTCAGAATGGTCCATACTTCTATAATGGAAAACTCATCATAATGAGGAGATGGTCTGAATCTCTGAAAATGGACAGGGACCTCCTCAGTACAATGCTGATATGGGTAAAACTACCCAATGTGAATCTCAAATTATGGGATCGAGAAGCGTTCAGTGTGATGGCCAGCATTATTGGAAAACCCATAAAAATGGATGCAGCTACAACCTTGAAAACGAGATTGAATTATGCTCGTCTTTTGGTGGAGGTATCTGAAAATGACGAACTACCTCAAGAAATAAATCTCACTTTATACAATGGAGAAAACATTACTCAAAAGATTGAATACGAATGGGTACCACCGAAGTGTAGTATCTGTAAATGCTTTGGACACATTAGAGAACAATGTGTCGCAGAACAAAGATGGATACCCAAAACTTACAATCAAAACAAAGAAATAGCTACTGATCAAGAAAATGTCGCAGATACAATTTCTCAAGATTCGCTTCTCACTGAGGAGACAATAAAAGAATCAAGAACTCAAAAGAACAAAGATCGAATCAACCAGAAGGGTATCATCTTCAATCAAGAAACATTATCACATTCGCTCACTGATCAAGATGATCAGATCCTTGCTTCGGTAGTTCATCATTCAGAAAGCTTAAAAGAAAAATCAAAAGAGGTTTCACAAAGCAGTTCAAAGGAGGGAATCAGTAATGAAGAGGCCTTTAACTCTGAAATCCCCCCCATTTCATAGTTATGTTTAATTACAAATAATCATGTTACAGACACAAATATCATCCGGCCTTCGAGTTCCAACTAGAGTCCAGATTACAACATGGAGAATGAACCTCCTTCAGATATTGCTGCAATGGTTGAGGACAATGGTGGCATCCACTCAACCTTGCCTTGCAATGCTGAGGAGTTTGACATTTCTCGTATTCAAATTCTAGAAGACTATATTGCCTCAACATCAGATAATACCATGGAGGAATCTGAAAAGCAATTTGACATATCAGAACTTCATATTCCCAAAACTAAAGCAATTGGCAAATACAAAAATTCAAATAAAGAGAAGAAAGATTTTGGGCAGAAATACATTTCAATTAATCCAGATTGGAATGAAATGACAACAAGACTTGAAGCTAAAAGCTCGGAGAAAAAGAAAAAGGGTAAGGGTAACAGTGTATCAGGTACAATCTGAAACCCTGTTTATTTTCATTTTATCTTTTGTCATTTTCTTTATCATGTCTATCATGGCCTGGAATGTTAGGGGTATGAATTCCCCTGCTAAGAAAAATGATATCTTAAACATGTTCAGTGTTTACAAACCATCTGTTGTTGCTCTTATTGAAAATAAAATGGATGATCATAGTACTGAGAGATTCTGTTTTAAACTTTCCAATAACTGGAAATCTATAACCAACAATGACTGTGGTTGCAAAGGTAGAATTTTGTTTATTTGGGACTCTAACATTTGGAATTTAGTTCATCTCAATAAGGATATTCAATTTATAGACTGCAACTTCAAAAATATTGGTGGTTTTTCACTTCAAATTACCAATATTTATGGTAGCAATTTTGAGAATGAAAGAAACAGTTTATGGTACAGATTAAAAGCTCTTAGTCAAAGTTATGATTTCCCTTGGATCATTTTAGGTGACTTTAACACTGTCTTTCATGTTAATGAAAAATTTAGTGGTAATAAAATCCCCCACAGTAAGCTTGAAAAAATCAACAAATTTTTACTAGAATCTGGACTCATTGAGCCTAATATGAATGGCTATAAATACTGGAAATCTGGCAAGGAAAAAAACATTCATTGCAAGCTTCACAGAGTGTTAATTAATGATAAATTCTATCACTCTTTTCCAAATTTCTGTTGTTTCTCTATTGAGCAAAATACTAGTGATCATACTCCTTTATTGATAAACTTTTTTCAAAATCATAACAATAATAATATCAAAGCTACTCCTTTCAGGTTCAAAAATGGTTGGGTCCTTAACAATGAATATAATGACATTATTAAAGATTGTTTCACCTTTTCAAATAATGGTTCCTATCAGTTCCAGTTCAGCATGTTTCTTAAAAATTCAAAGATCAAAATTAAAAACTGGAACAAGGACAGATCTAGTAAGATTGACTGTTTAAATAACATTAGAGAGGAGGGGAAAGTTTTACAAAAACTTGCTGATGACAACCCTGACAATACTGATTTTATAGATAAACTCTTTTCTAACCAAGCTAAGCTTTCTCATGAACTTTATATCAACACTATCAATTTCAAACAAAAAGCTAAGGTAGATTGGCTTACTATGGGTGATGAGTGCACCAAATTTTTTCATGCTAAGATGAGTTGCAGAAAGCATATCAACAATATAGGCAAAATTATTAATAGTAAAGGTGAGTGCATAAATGACTTAGAGAAGATTGCCAATGAAGCTATAAACTATTATTCTCAATTATATTTCTCTGAATATAATGAAACCATATTCCCTAATATTGTGTGTAAGAATGCGCTAAATGATAATGCTGCTGATATCTTATTAGCTCCTGCTAGTATAGATGAAATCAGAGATATTATCTTTAATGTTGGGGATAACAAAAGTCCTGGCCCAGATGGTTTTAATGCAAAGTTTTTCAAAACCCATTGGGATATTATCAAAGATCACATATCTAAAGTAGTTAATGAATTTATGAATGAAGGTAAATTACTCAAAAGTTTTAATCATACTTTTATTACCTTAATTCCTAAAAATAAAAATCCATCTTGTATCCAAGACTACAGGCCTATATCCTATTGTAATTTTGTCTACAAAATTATTGCTACCATCTTAAGCAATAGAATTAAATTGTTTCTCCCCTTTTTGATTTCTGAAAATCAATGTGCTTATATACCTGGCAAATTAATATATGAAAATTCTTTGCTAGCACATGAAATGGTTAGGAATTTCAATAATAAAAAAGGGGATAAAATGTGTCTTAAAGTTGATCTCCAAAAGGCATATGACAAAGTTAACCGAAATTTTATTATTCATATCATGAAATGTATGGATTTTCCTGCTAAGTTTTGTAGGTTAATTTTTGAATGCATTAATACACCCACCTTCTCTATTTTATTTCAAGGCAAGCCTAAGGGTTTTATTAAAAGCAATAGGGGCATCAGACAGGGAGACCCCCTTTCTCCATATCTCTTTACCTTAGCTATGGAATATTTCTCGATTCTTATTGATATTGAAACCATCAAAACTAACATTTCTCCAATTAATAGAGTTCATCCATGTATTACTCACCTGATTTATGCTGATGACCTTATGCTGTTCTCTAAAGCTAACAAAGATAATGCAGAGGCCATTAGTCAGGTTTTTGATAAAACGTACAAATATGCTGGTCTTAAAATTAATGAATTTAAAACAAAAGCATATTTTAGCAAATATTGTAGATACAAAAATGATGTTCTAGGAGTTCTCAATATTAATGAAGGCAACCTTCCTATCAAATACTTAGGTCTTCCTCTATCTGCCAATCAAATTAAAGATAATGATTGCTCCTACCTGATAGAAAAAATTCAAAGCAGAATGGAAACATGGTCATGCAAGCTTCTATCTATTGCTGGCAGAATTGAGTTAATTAAGACTGTTGTTTATGCCATTATTCTATACTGGTTTCAAACACACCATATCCCTATTACTACTATCAAAAAAATTGAAAGTAGGTGTGCTGATTTTCTGTGGGGTGGAAAATATCATAAAATTAGTTGGGACAAAGTATGCACACCCAAAAATGAAGGTGGTCTTGGTATCAGAAATCTTAATGACCTTAATTTAACATGTCAATTAAAACTTTTTTGGAGATTTATAAGTGGTGATTCTTTATGGTCTAAATGGATGTCTTGCAAATATCTTAAAAATAGAAATTTCTGGACTACTTTACCAAAGAATAATCAATCCAATGCTTGGAATCAAATTTTAAAATGCAGAATTTTAGGTAAATCTTTACTTCAAAGAAAATTTAAAGCTGGTCATGAAACCAGTCTCTGGTTTGACCCTTGGTTTCAAAATGACTCTTTTATTAATAGAGTTGGTTGGAATAATCTTGCTATATGTGGTGAAGCTAATGCCAGTGTGAGTCTCATTATTGAAAATAATCACTGGCAACCTCAGCTTCATCCTATCACTAATCCTCATAAAAATTCTATAACTAATATCCCCTTAGATCAAGATGCAGAATGTGATTACTGGGAGTGGCTAGCTAGCAGCAATGGTAAATTCTCTTTCAAAAAAACTTGGGGAGCATATCAGAAATAAACAACCTATTATAGAATGGTATAAGAGCATTTGGAACAGAGTGAATAATCCAAAGATGGCAATCTGCACATACTTTTCCATTAAAAACAGATTGCCAACTTTGGATATAATCAATAAGTGGGGTAAAAAATAAGTCTTCACTCTGTTCCTTATGCAATTTATCGAATGAAACAGTGACACATTTATTTTTTGAATGCAGCTACAGCTATCACATATGGAGTCAAATCAAATTAAAGCTTAAGATGAATAATACAAATAGCATGGATATTTATCAAATTATCAGAGATATCAACAGTCATTTCAGAAAAAAAGCCCTAGAAAACGATCTGGCTCATGTTCTTCTTACTACTGCAATTTATCATATATGGAAAGAAAGGAATAACCGTGTTCACAACAATATTAAGATGACCAAAGGGCAAAGATGGAACATTATTGATAATGATAGCAAGATAATTCTTCAGAAATCTAAGAAAAAGGTCAAAAATCAGACCAAATTCAATTTCCTTTCAGATTATTGGAGCAAAGGGGCTGGCAGCAAGCATATAGAACATTATCTTCACAATCCGAAGACTTATCATGCTGATTTCAGCGTGCATCAAGACAACTTTGTTCATCGTACTTGCAATTACTCCAACAATGGTGATGATAGCGGCAATATTACAGATCTAGGTTGCGATAACACTAGATCTGTAAATCGCAACCTCATAACGCACGATGCTGCCACCAGAGATTGTTTCAACCCTAATTTCGCTGATAGTAGCATGAGGAGCAAGTCTAATCAGAGTCTTTCATACTGGGAAAGGGGCGAGAGTAGTAGAAGTGGAAAAACAAAGTAGATCTACTTTCGTTTTCCTTTCTCACCGTCGCCATTGTTTTGTATTGGGGTGTGTTTGTGTCGGCTGCTTTGTTTTAGTGTTTTGCAAGGGTTTTTCGGTGTTGTTATGGTTGTGATTCGGGTTTATAATTTACCCGATTATTTGTTGGGCTGGGCCCTTTTACCTCTTTCAAAAAAAAAAAGAATAGATAGCATAAGCGTCTTGTGTAAAATTCTTGCTTTAGGACGAAGAAGCTTAGAACGCAATTCAATCATGTCATCACCTATGAATATATGACTTATTATATCTCTTTTTCTTGGATTGCATTCGACATCATTTAAATCTATTCCTTCATTCGGAGATTGAAGTATATGTGCCATTCTATCAAGGGAAAAGAAAACTTGATGTCCACATACTAAACTCCACACACAATTATTTGGATTCGATGGTTGTTGGTGACCAAGATTTAAATTGGCGAAGAAAAGTTTTACCATAAGATGATTGATATTGTGGCAGTTTGCATTGTAGTCAAGGAGTGACTCTAAACCACATCTTCGCATTAATTCTCGAAGGGAGTAAGCACCAAAATCAGAATAAACCATGAAGAAGCCTACAAAGATCCTAGAGTTCTTCATCTTCTCCCATCGTTCAATTGCAGTTGCATCATATAGCCAATGAGCAACGTGAGTATCAACAAAGGATGAAGAGCTTTGTTTTGAGCATTTAGATCTAGGAGGGCCCATTAATTTTGGTTTTTTTTGAGGAATTTGTAAAAAAAAATGGGGGCTAGGGTTTTGGAGGCAGTAAAAACGAAGAAGGTAAAGTGAATAGATGGTGAAATAAAAGTTTAAAAAGACACCAGAGAATTTTTTTGTACAGCCAGTCGACTGGTCGGGGTAGGTCAATCGACTGGTTGAAAACCCGAGAGTTTTTTTACTCTGTAATCAGTCGACTGACCCATATGACTCAGTTGACCGGTTGACATCCCGAGAGTTTTTTCAACCTGTAAACAGTCGACTGGTTTGAAATAACAGTCAACTGACTGTAGATAAGAAATGCAGTGAAGCTTTAAAACAAAATTTTTATTAAAAAATCATATACATAATTGAAATTCAAGTAAGCAAGAACAATAATATACTAGAAAAGAAGATTATTTAGGAGTTTTTGGAGAGCATTCATGTGGTTCAACCTTGGTGTTCTCAACATAAGGTTGCAATGGAGACCAATAATTTTGGTGTTCCCATGAGTTTGGAGATGCCGGAGGTTGAGGTGGAGTTTTCTCCCATTGTTTCCAGTCGGATGAGTTTGGATGACGAGATGTTGAAGGTTCAACAACATCATGCTTAGACGATTTTCCACAGAATTTAAGAGCAATTGATTCTATAAGGCTAAGGCGACTGGAGTTCATCCTTTGTTCATAATACATTTCTCTTTGTAGATTGATTTGCTCCTTTTGATAATGATGGATTTCATCAAATTTTTCTTTCATTTTTGGAGAAACTAACAACGATCTTCGAGACTTCTTAGGTTTTGGAGAAAAATCCAGTGTGAAATAGACCTGGTTCATGTACAGGGGTAGGAGTTGGCAAGGATGGAGTAGAGCTACTGGAAGAATTATAGCTACTAGAGGATGTTGGAGTAGCAAATGACAATTTGGAGTCAAAGGAGTCATGAGAGGCCATTGAGTGAAACTTGAAGTTTAAAGTTTTTTGAAGAAATTGTAAGGATGAAAAAATGAAAGGAATGCAGATTAAATAGATGAATTTGAGCTGAGATTGAGTGGTTAAAAATAGCAGAGCATCAATAACCAGAGAGGAAAAAACGATACAAGGAATGAATGAAATTTGATTGAAAGATGAATGGTTAAGAACGAATGAAGAATAAGACTCAACAGGAAAAACATACATAGCACAACTGGTAGGACATTGAACTCCCAGCTAGGAGACCCAAGTTCGAGCTCTAGTAGCTATGTATTTAAAAAAAAAAATTTAACGAAAAATTTCAGAATTATAAAAACCAAACTTCTAAATTGAAACAAGAAACAATCAAAGCTCAATTGGTAAGAGGCAATTGAAATACAATAAAGGAGAGAGGTCATTGGTTCAAGTCTCTCTAGAGTCAATTTTTTTTTATTTGGATAAAATTTGAGTGAGAGTTATATATATATATATATATATTGTCAAGTTTTGTTATTAAAAACTACAAACAAAAATAGTATAAAATTTATCAATTTTTAAAAGAGATAATTCCAAGTTATCGTCGTAAATTAATGAAAGTGTTTTCATTTAAAGGTTTTGTAAAAATATCTGCCAATTGTTTATCAGAGGAAACAAATTCTAGTTTTATCAAATCCTTGTCAATATTATCAGGAAGAAAATGATGACGAATGTCAATGTGTTTTGTTCGTGAGTGATTAACAGGATTTTTAGACAAATTAATAGCACTAGAATTATCATAGTAAATAGTTGACTTAGATAAATGAAAACCAAAATCTTGTAGTGTTTTTTGCATATAGATAACTTGAGCACATGCCAAAGCTACAGAAATATATTCTGCTTCATATGTCGATAATGAAACACAGTTTTGTTTCTTACTAAACCAAGATACAAGAGACCGTCCAATGAAATGACAAGTCTCACTTGTACTTTTTCTATCTGCTCGGCTTCCTCCAAAATCAGCACACTATATGATACTAATTCAAAAGGACATTTCTTTGGATAGAATAGTCCAAAGTCCTTGGTTTTATTAAGATACCGTAGTATGCGTTTCACTGCTCGTAAATGTGATTCTTTGGGATCTGCTTGAAATCGTGCACACGAACAAACACTCATCATTATGTCTGGTCTACTAGCTGTTAAATATAGTAACGATCCAATCATACTTCGATATAATTTTTGGTCAATACTTTTGCCATTTTCATCTTTATCAAGATGTATGGTTGTACTCATAGGAGTTGGTTTGGTAGAAGTATGTTCCATACCAAAGCGTTTAATTAGATTGTTACAATATTTTTCTTGATGAATAAAAATACCATTTTCCAGTTGTTTTATTTGTAAGCCAAGAAAATAATTTAACTCACCCATATGTGACATTTCAAATTCATTGGTCATTATTTTAGAAAATTCTTGACAAAGTCTTTCGTTTATAGATCCAAAAATATATCATCAACATATATTTGAATAATTAAAATATCATGTTTATTTCTTTTAATAAAAAGAGTTTGATCAACCTTTCCAATTTCAAAACCAGAATCTATTAAATATCTTTTAAGACGATCATACCAAGCACGGGGTGCTTGTTTCAAACGGTATAAAGCTTTTTAAGCTTATAGACATGATTAGGAAATTGTTCGTGTATAAATAACGGAGGTTGTTCAACATAAACATTTTTTTATAAAACCATTTAAAAAAGCACTTTTGACATCCATTTGATATAATTTAAAGTTATGAAAACATGCAAATGCTAGTAAGATTCGTATTGCTTCTAGTCTAGCAACTGGAGCAAATGTTTCTTTATAGTCAATTCCTTCTTCTTGATTATATCCTTGAGAAACTAATCTAGCTTTATTTCTAGTAATATTTCCTTGTTCATCTGCTTTATTTTTGAAAACCCATTTCGTACCAATAACTTATTGATTACTAGGACGTGGAACTAATTCCCAAACATCATTTCTTTCGAATTGGTTTAACTCTTCTTGCATAGCGATTAACCAATTTTCATCGGTAGATGCTTCTTTAATATTTTTAGGTTCAATATGAGAAAGGAAAAATACATGACCAATTTGATTTAATTGACTTCTTGTTCTAACAGATGAATTTAGTTCTCCAATAACATTAATAGAAGGATGGTCTCTTAATATTCTAGGTGGAGATCTTAATTCATTGTTATTGTGAACAATGTTTTCATTAATTTCAAAATTAGAAGTTTCTGTATTTGTGGTATTATCAGGGAAATCTTCATCATCTCTTATACTTGGAATTGGTTTAAAATTCTCATCAAAAGATACATGAAGAGTTTCTTCGATGATATTTGTTCTTTTATTATAAATTCTATAAGCTTTGCTTCGATCTGAATATCCTAAAAAGATTCCTTCATCGGATTTTTGATCAAATTTACCAAGCCAATCTTTTGTTTTTAAAACAAAACATTTTGAACCGAAAACTTTAAAATAAAAAATATTTGGTTTTCGTCCATTAAGAAGTTCATAAGGAGTATTCTTAGTTAGTGGTCGAATAGAAACACGATTCAAAACGTAACAAGCTGTTGCAACTGCTTCAGCCCAGAAATGTTTTGGTAACATACTTCCATTTAACAAAGTCCTTGCACATTCTTGTAAGGTTCTATTTTTACATTCTACAACTCCATTTTGTTGTGGAGTTCTAGGAAACGAAAAATTATGGAATATTCCCTTTTTCTTACAAAAATTTTCAAAGGCTTCGTTTCAAATTCTCCTCCATGATCACTTCTTATATTTTTGATTTTCAAGCCTTTAAAATTTTGAATTCTTTTGAAAAACGTTTTGAAATTATCAAAGGTATCACTTTTATTTTTCATAAAGATAGTCCAAGTATACCTGGAAAAATCATCAACAATAACAAACACATATCTACTATGATTAATGGATTGTACTTGTGTTGGTCCAAATGAATCCATATGTAGTAATTCAAGTGGTTGTAAAGTTGAAATGACCTTTTTAGATTTAAAAGATGACTTAGTTAATTTTCCTAACTGACATCATCACAAATATGATCAATTTTAAAATTCATTTTTGGTAGACCTTTTACTAAATCGTTTTTAGAGAGCTTATTTATGGTTTTGAAGTTACTATGACAGAATCGTTTGTGCCCTAACCAATGATCATTTTCTTTGGCTATTAAACACATATCTGAATTATGATTTATTTTCATATACAGAACATAGATATTTCTGTCTCTATTTCCTTCAAAGATAAAATTTTGATTTTGATCGAAAATGCTACATTTGTTTTCAGAAAAAGTGATTTTGAATCCTTTGTCACACAATTGGGTGATACTAAGTAAATTATGTTTTAAATTTTTGACAAGTAAAACATTTGAAATAAGAGCTAAATTTGAAATACCATTGTTGCTCATATCGCCTTTGCCGATAATATAGCCTTTGGAGTTGTCTCCAAATGTGACAGAGCCTCCATCTGAGTAAATTATATTTGATAGCATATCTTTGTCTCCTGTCGTATGTTTTGAGAAACCACTGTCGAGTATCTATTTTCCTCTTTTCTTGAGTGGGACCTACAAAAAATACAAGATAACATTGGTACCCGCCTTTTTTATAGGGTCCTAAGAGTTAAGCCTTAGGAAACCAAACCCAAGAAGGTTCGGTATCCCATTTAAAAATGTAATCTTTATTTTTATGAACAATTTCTAAAAAGGTGTTTATATATCTCTTCCTAATCAAACTGTTGTTTGTTGTAGGAACCCAAACTTTTATGCTTTTTGGATAAGAATTCCTTTTTGTCTGTACTGTAGTAGGATTAATATTTCTCCTAATTTTCTTAACATGTCCTAATCCTTTCCTACTTGAAACAGATTGAGAACTATCAATAATTTTTGATAGAGTTTCTCTTCCTTTATTAAAGTTTGAAACATTTTTGGTGATGCTTTCTAACTTGGTTTGAGACTAGCATTATCTAGTTCTATCAATTTTACCTTTGTTTTTAGTTCATGATTTTCAGAAACAAGAGCGTCATTCTTTTCTTTTTGAGTTTCAATTTCTTAACTCAAAAGAGTGATTTGAGAATTGATATTAGAGAACGATTCTTGTAATTTTTCAAGTTCTTCCTCTAGTATTTTCTTCTCATCTTTAAGCATATCTCTTTCAAATTCTGCTTTGTTCTGATGTTCACGAGTCTCCTTATATTTTCTTTTGATATTTTTCAGAGTGTCAACTAGTTCTGAATTTATCTCAATCATATCATCAAAAGTAAAATCACTAACCTCGTTTTCAGTAGCCATGAAGCAGATATTTGCTTGCTCGTTTTCACTTTCACTACTGTTATCTGATGAAGAAGTATCTGAATCATCCCATGTTACGGAGAAAGCTTTCTTTTTCTTATCTTTTCTGCTCTTGTTGAGGTATTTTTTCTTTAATTCTGGACATTCTTTCTGGATATGACCTTTCTTATGGCAATTAAAACATTCTAGAATTGAAGATGATGGTTTGTTTGGAAAGTTTCTTTTTCTATTATTTCTGTTGTTTTTCCTGAATTTCAAGAACCTTTTGAAATTTTTGGCAATAAATGCTAGATCTTCTTCATCCGAATCTTCATCTTTTTCTTCTTCAGCATGGAAAGCTATGTTCTTTTTGTCTTGTGCTTGTACTCGTTTTGCCTGCAAATTCACTTCATAGGACATTAGATTTCCTATTAACTCTTCAGGTTTTATGGTAGAGAGGTCATTAGTTTCTTCAATAGCCAAGACTTTTCTTTCCCATTCACCCGTTAAAGGGTTTAGGATTTTTGATACAATATCAAAATCAGTGTACTTTTCTCCTAATCCTAATAGTGAATTATAGATATCTTGAAATCTAGAGTACATATCACTGATGGATTCATCTCGTTTCATTCTAAAGTTTTGAAACTAATTTTTGAGCATGGAGATTTTTCTTTGTTTGACCTTGTTGGTTCCTTCATGAGTGATTTTAAGCGTTCTCCATATTTCATAAGCAGTTTGACACATGCTAACACGATTAAATTCATTTCTATCTAGTGCACAGAATAACATGTTCATAGCTTTAGTATTGGCAGTAGCATCTAATTTTTGTGTGTTTGACCAAGTGGAGTATTCTCCAGTAGGAAGAGTGTATTCATTCTGTGTGATATTCCATGATTCAAAACTATTTGATTGCATGTAGATTCTCATACGAGTAGACCAATAATTATAGTTTAAACCATTAAAAAATGGAGGTCGTGCAGTGGATTGACCTTCGATAAAACTAGTGTTAGTGACAGTGTTAGTGGTAGTGCTGGTGTTATTTTCCATATTAGCAAGTTATCAGATAACTTTGTAACAGTTATAAGAAACCAGGCTTTGATACCAAATGAAAGTGTGTAGGATCGTGTAATATGGAATATACTTAAATCTAAATGTGGAAACATATGATAATAGCAAAGTAAATGGAAATAAGTAAAATAAAACAAGCACACCAGGAATTTTTATACTGGTTCGAACTCTCGTTCTACGTCTAGTCTCAAACTCCTTCTGGAATTCCAACTACAATAACCCTCACTTAACCCAAAGGAACATGTATATACAGTCTGAGCAGCAGAATAGACACCTGAGCAACTGAACAGGATTTTTTCCTCAGCAGTAGAAGAGGACTTCACTAATACAAAATAATATCCGACACTGTGTGTTCTTGATAACACTGATTTGTCGCTGATAGTACAAACCTCCTATAATCAAATCCTCAAGTATATGAAGTGTATGTGAAGATAAGAAGAGAAGGTAATGCTAAGAATCGAAGATTATGAAAGTTATTTGTAGATTCAAAGCAGTAAAAAAATGTATGTTCGCTGTTTAAATGCAAATATTAAAGCACAAGAAGAGTATTAGAGAGTTAAAACTAAAATCGGTGATTGTGAAGAGTTTGGGAGTATCTATATATAATAGTTGAAGAGTTACTGCCATTGGTGAAGGGTTCTGACAAAGAGGAGCACCTATTTCCGTTCAGAGAAGAGTTGCATCCTTTCGGAGAAGAAGATGTCTTTTCGAAAATATGGCAGTTGGTATCGGGTCAGTCGACTGGTCATTTATAGTCAGTCGAATGACTATGCAGAATATTTAATAAAATAAACAGTGCATATGTATATGTACACAGTCAGTCGACTGGATGGTTACGGTCAGTCGACTGGCTGTGACATTTTACATAGTGTGTTTCTTTCTGTTTTGAATGTTTTTGTGAAATATGAAGTGCGGACTACTTGAGGATAGATTTTAACATATTTCTAAGACTCAATTATACATACTAGATAGTGAAAGCGTATATTAAAAGTCTTTGATGATATAGCCATAGTCCGTTTTCTTTTTGTCGTGAATTCTCTTTTTCTTCTAACTTTCTTTGTCATGAATCAAAACTAGTGATTCAACAGTTTCTCGTTCATGTTTAGGTAATTTTAAAATTTTGAAAAGGTTTTTATTTAAATGTTTAAATAAGTTTAAGATTGAAAATAATTATTGATTATTATCATTTATCAGTAATTAGCAGTAGGGTATAATACAGTTTTGTTTTAAAACATTCAACTATATATATAAAGCAGAAGGTATATTATCTCACTTATCAGATAATGACTGAAAGTAGTATAGATATAGATTAATAAAAAGGAAAATATATGTATATACAGTAAAAAGAAAATGTTGAACATGAAATTTATTTTCTTAAATTAAATAATTAGTTAATTTAAATCTGTTAAATGGAAATTAATTATTCAGCTAGTCCAAATATTAATAAATCGTATAAATGTTATACAAGGTCAAGAATCGTGAAAGCAAGCTAATTTGGATCGGATTTGCAAAACAAAAGCAAAGGTGAGATCTTCTCACTCAATCAATATTGTTCTGTTTGAAATTTTGAATAGTCAGTTTTAAAATTGATTGACTGTGTGCTTAGATGATTGATTTATAATAATTATTCACTGGATGATATTATATATAGTAGTATATAGTATATATTGGAGTTGTTGATTTCCTGCATTATATAGCGGATGAGACCCTATGCGCCACATAATAGCGGATGATATTATATTTAAACCCATATACCGCGATATTCCACCTCGAAGTGGAATTGGTATTTAATTGTTGTGCTAACATTTGTGGATGCAGGGAAACCAGTTGGAGGGATCCAACTGGATTCCTCAAATAATTGAATTTGTTTCAATATTGTATGTTGATCCTTTATAATCTGTGTGTGACTATTTGTGATTGAAACTGTTGAAAGCTATAATTTAGCCAAATATATTTTTTTAGTATCGTAGGATACCGGAAATAAATAAAATTTGATTTTTGAAATTTAGTAGAAAATTGATAGTAAATTAATTTTAGAAAATTGAATAAATTTAAAAGAAGCAATTTGTTTCAAAAGATAATAAATTTGGTGTTGAAATAAATTTGAAATCAATTTTAGAATTTGATTTGGTATTTGAAAATAAATTTGGGAATTAATTTAGAATTTAATTCGGCGCTGAAAATGAGTATTTGGAAATCGATTTGAAAATCGTATATCAATGGATATTTAGAAGTTCAAATTCACAATGGGAAATTATAAAGGAAAGGGAAATTTGTATTAAAAATAAACATTTGGTTATTTCTAAAAGTTGGAACGGAATTTACGGATTTGAAACTTAAATTTAAAGTAAATCCAGAAGAATTTATAAATTGATTTGAATGAACCATTTTAGAATGGAAGGTTTACTTTCCCTGGAAAGCCGAGTCTGTTTTCAATATAGTCTATAAATATGAACTTGAAGTTGTGAAGATGGTTTAAGGGAAAGAATGTTTTGGAAAAAAACTATTTACTTAGGTTATTTTGAAAATCTTTAAAGTGAAATATATTTTAAACTACTTATAGAAGGGATTATTTTAAAAATTAAAATTGATATTTGTTTTAGGAAGCGGTTATTTAAATAGTTATATCTTATCTACTAATTTTATCTTAAAATTAGTTGGGACTTGAAATCTTATATGTGATAATTAGTATAATGTTTTCATAACCAATATTTTAAGTAAGTATTTAAGTTGGTTTTATTTTAAATGTTCCAGGAATATTTTGGTTAAGTGATTTGAATTATTTTAACTCAGCAGATTTCCAGTGGAAAGAAAATGTTGAACAGGATTTTTTTTTAAATTAAATAATTAGTTAATTTAAATCTGTTAAATCGAAATTAATTATTCAGTTAGTCCAAATATTAATAAATTGTATAAATGTTATACAAGGTCAAGAATCATGAAAGCAAGCTAATTTGGATCGGATTTGCAAAACAAAAGCAAATGTGAGATCTTCTCACTCAATCAATATTTTTCCGATTGAAATTTTGAATAGTTAGATTTAAAATTGATTGACTGTGCGCTTGGATGATTGATTTATAATAATTATTCACTGGATGATATTATATATATATAGTAGTATATAGTATATATTGGAGTTGTTGATTTCCCACATTTTATAGCGGATAAGACCCTATGTGCCGCATAATAGCGGATGATATTATATTTAAACCCATATACCGCGATATTCCACCTCGAAGTGGAATTGATATTTAATTGTTGTGCTAACATCTGTGGATGCAGGGAAACCAGTTGGAGGGATCCAACTGGATTCCTCAAATAATTGAATTTGTTTCAATATTGTATGTTGATCCTTTATAATCTGTGTGTGACTATTTGTGATTGAAACTGTTAAAAGCTATAATTTAGCCAAATATTTTTTTTGTTATCGTAGGATACCGGAAATAAATAAAATTTGATTTTTGAAATTTAGTAGAAAATTTATAGTAAATTAATTTTAGAAAATTGAATAAATTTAAAAGAAGGAATTTGTTTCAAACGATAATAAATTTGGTGTTGAAATAAATTTAGTAATCAATTTTGGAATTTGTTTTGGTATTTGAAAATAAATTTGGGAATTAATTTAGAATTTAATTCGGTGCTAAAAATGAATATTTGAAAATTGATTTGAAAATCATTTATCAATGGATATTTAAAAGTTTAAATTCACAATGGGAATTTATAAAGGAAAGGGAAATTTGTATTAAAAATTAACATTTGGTTAATTTTAAAGTTGGAAAGGAATTTACGGATTTGAAACGTAAATTCAAAGTAAATCCAGAAGAATTTATAAATTGATTTGAATGAACTATTTTAGAATGGAAGGTGTACTTTCCCTGGAAAGCCGAGTATGTTTTCAATATAGTCTATAAATATGAAATTGAAGTTGTGAAGATAGTTTAAGGGAAAGAATGTTTTGGAAAAAAAAATTGAAAAACTTTAAAGTGAAATATATTTTAAACTACGTATAGAAGGGATTATTTTAAAGATTAAAATTGATATTTGTTTTAGGAAGCGGTTATTTAAATAGTTATACCTTATCTACTAATTTTATCTTAAAATTAGTTGGGACTTGAAATCTTATATGTGATAATTAGTATAATGTTATCATAGCCAATATTTTAAGTAAGTATTTAAGATGGTTTTATTTTAAATGTTCCAAGAATATTTTGGATAAGTGATTTGAATTATTTTAACTCGGCAGATTTCCAGTGAAAATGAATAAATATTTGGAAATATATTCCGCGTAAGGAAAATGATTTGAAATTTGTTTTCAAAGGATTGAAATGTGTAAATTGATTTGAAATTTGTTTTCAAAGTGTTGATGTGTTAAAATTATATATCTTGCGAAGATATTTTAAAATAATAATTGGGAAATTATTAAAATCTTAGTGATTGTTGTGAATATTTATTGATAGTTAAATAACCGACTATCAATATTGGTCTTTTAATGGCATTTGATTTTCGATGCGACCGGGGGTCGGATTCCAAGTGGATATCCGAAAACCACATCGAAACTTTGTGATTGTGATGGATCTTTTATTTAAAAGATCAAAGTGGAAATTTGTTGTGATTTGGTTGAAATCTGTTTGAACACTTATTTTTAGAAGTAAGCGCTCATTATTCGGATTAGCCGGGAGAGGACCTTGTGTCATAAAACTCATTCTGAATAATGATACGACGAAATGTGGTTGCATTTGAAGACAGTGTTGAAGACCGGGTATTCTCGAAAACGAAAGGATTACCTGTCGAATGTCTCTGCACCGAGTTGCTTCGGTATAGAGATTTGATCACCCTTTGTGATGGGGATTCCGGACGTGATTAGTGAATATCCGGATTTGCAAGGGCTTCTTTAGAAGTGCCTTCGGTTCCATTCGATCCCGGAACGGACTTGTATGGATGTGTGTCTGACATTACACTTTGAGACGTAAAGATGGTTTCTATCAAATACATTTCTGTTGGTGGTGGAGAATTTATTCTCTTAGCTTAACACCCTACTCTGAGATGTACGAGCTCAGAGGTTATGTAGTTGATGGTTATTAGTGATACATTCCCAAATTGGTAACGTGGCATATGAAGTGCTTTGTTTGACCTTGTTGGTTCCTTCATGAGTGATTTTAAGCGTTCTCCATATTTCATAAGCAGTTTGACACATGCTAACACGATTAAATTCATTTCTATCTAGTGCACAGAATAACATGTTCATAGCTTTAGTATTGGCAGTAGCATCTAATTTTTGTGTGTTTGACCAAGTGGAGTATTCTCCAGTAGGAAGAGTGTATTCATTCTGTGTGATATTCCATGATTCAAAACTATTTGATTGCATGTAGATTCTCATATGAGTAGACCAATAATTATAGTTTAAACCATTAAAAAATGGAGGTCGTGCAGTGGATTGACCTTCGATAAACCTAGTGTTAGTGACAGTGTTAGTGGTAGTGCTGGTGTTATTTTCCATATTAGCAAGTTATCAGATAACTTTGTAACAGTTATAAGAAACCAGGCTTTGATACCAAATGAAAGTGTGTAGGATCGTGTAATATGGAATATACTTAAATCTAAATGTGGAAACATATGATAATAGCAAAGTAAATGGAAATAAGTAAAATAAAACAAGCACACCAGGAATTTTTATACTGGTTCGAACTCCCGTTCTACGTCTAGTCTCAAACTCCTTCTGGAATTCCAACTACAATAACCCTTACTTAACCCAAAGGAACATGTATATACAGTCTAAGCAGAAGAATAGACACCTGAGCAACTGAACAGGATTTTTGCCTCAGCAGTAGAAGAGGACTTCACTAATACAAAATAATATCCGACGCTGTGTGTTCTTGATAACACTGATTTGTCACTGATAGTACAAACCTCCTATAATCAAATCCTCAAGTATATGAAGTGTATGTGAAGATAAGAAGAGAAGGTAATGCTAAGAATCGAAGATTATGAAAGTTATTTGTAGATTCAAAGCAGTAAAAAAATGTATGTTCGCTGTTTAAATGCAAATATTAAAGCACAAGAAGAGTATTAGAGAGTTAAAACTAAAATCGGTGATTGTGAAGAGTTTGGGAGTATCTATATATAATAGTTGGAGTTACTGCCATTGGTGAAGGGTTCTGACAAAGAGGAGCACCTATTTCCGTTCAGAGAAGAGTTGCATCCTTTCGGAGAAGAAGATGTCTTTTCGAAAATATGGCAGTTGGTATCGGGTCAGTCGACTGGTCATTTATAGTCAGTCGAATGACTATGCAGAATATTTAATAAAATAAACAGTGCATATGTATATGTACACAGTCAGTCGACTGGATGGTTACGGTCAGTCGACTGGCTATGACATTTTACATAGTGTGTTTCTTTCTGTTTTGAATGTTTTTGTGAAATATGAAGTGCGGACTACTTGAGGATAGATTTTAACATATTTCTAAGACTCAATTATACATACTAGATAGTGAAAGCATATATTAAAAGTCTTTGATGATATAGCCATAGTCCGTTTTCTTTTTGTCGTGAATTCTCTTTTTCTTCTAACTTTCTTTGTCATGAATCAAAACTAGTGATTCAACAGTTTCTCGTTCATGTTTAGGTAATTTTAAAATTTTGAAAAGGTTTTTATTTAAATGTTTAAATAAGTTTAAGATTGAAAATAATTATTGATTATTATCATTTATCAGTAATTAGCAGTAGGGTATAATACAGTTTTGTTTTAAAACATTCAACTATATATATAAAGCAGAAGGTATATTATCTCACTTATCAGATAATGACTGAAAGTAGTATAGATATAGATTAATAAAAAGGAAAATATATGTATATACAGTAAAAAGAAAATGTTGAACATGAAATTTATTTTTTTAAATTAAATAATTAGTTAATTTAAATCTGTTAAATGGAAATTAATTATTCAGCTAGTCCAAATATTAATAAATCGTATAAATGTTATACAAGGTCAAGAATCGTGAAAGCAAGCTAATTTGGATCGGATTTGCAAAACAAAAGCAAAGGTGAGATCTTCTCACTCAATCAATATTGTTCTGTTTGAAATTTTGAATAGTCAGTTTTAAAATTGATTGACTGTGTGCTTAGATGATTGATTTATAATAATTATTCACTGGATGATATTATATATAGTAGTATATAGTATATATTGGAGTTGTTGATTTCCTGCATTATATAGCGGATGAGACCCTATGCGCCACATAATAGCGGATGATATTATATTTAAACCCATATACCGCGATATTCCACCTCGAAGTGGAATTGGTATTTAATTGTTGTGCTAACATCTGTGGATGCAGGGAAACCAGTTGGAGGGATCCAACTGGATTCCTCAAATAATTGAATTTGTTTCAATATTGTATGTTGATCCTTTATAATCTGTGTGTGACTGTTTGTGATTGAAACTGTTGAAAGCTATAATTTAGCCAAATATATTTTTTTAGTATCGTAGGATACCAGAAATAAATAAAATTTTATTTTTGAAATTTAGTAGAAAATTGATAGTAAATTAATTTTAGAAAATTGAATAAATTTAAAAGAAGCAATTTGTTTCAAAAGATAATAAATTTGGTGTTGAATCAAATTTGAAATCAATTTTGGAATTTGATTTGGTATTTGAAAATAAATTTGGGAATTAATTTAGAATTAAATTCGGCGCTGAAAATGAATATTTGGAAATCGATTTGAAAATCGTATATCAATGAATATTTAGATGTTCAAATTCACAATGGAAAATTATAAAGGAAAGGGAAATTTGTATTAAAAATAAACATTTGGTTATTTCTAAAAGTTGGAAAGGAATTTGCGGATTTGAAACATAAATTTAAAGTAAATCCAGAAGAATTTATAAATTGATTTGAATGAACCATTTTAGAATGGAAGGTTTACTTTCCCTGGAAAGCCGAGTATGTTTTCAATATAGTCTATAAATATGAAATTGAAGTTGTGAAGATGGTTTAAGGGAAAGAATGTTTTGGAAAAAAAATTATTTACTTAGGTTATTTTGAAAATCTTTAAAGTGAAATATATTTTAAACTACTTATAGAAGGGATTATTTTAAAGATTAAAATTGATATTTGTTTTAGGAAGCGGTTATTTAAATAGTTATATCTTATCTACTAATTTTATCTTAAAATTAGTTGGGACTTGAAATCTTATATGTGATAATTAGTATAATGTTTTCATAACCAATATTTTAAGTAAGTATTTAAGATGGTTTTATTTTAAATGTTCCAGGAATATTTGGGTTATGTGATTTGAATTATTTTAACTCAGCAGATTTCCAGTGGAAATGAATAAATATTTGGAAATATATTCCATGTAAGGAAAATGATTTGAAATTTGTTTTCAAAGGATTGAAATGTGTAAATTTATTTGAAATTTGTTTTCAAAGTGTTGAAGTGTTAAAATTATATATCTTGTGAAGATATTTTAAAATAATAATTGGGAAATTATTTAAATCTTGGTGATGGTTGTGAATATTTATTGATAGTAAAATAATCGACTATCAATATTGGCCTTTTAATGGCATTTGAATTTCGATGCGACCGTGGGTCGGATTCCATGTGGATATCCGAAAACCACATCGAAACTTTGTGATTGTGATGGATCTTTTATTTAAAAGATCAAAGTGGAAATTTGTTGTGATTTGGTTGAAATCCGATTGAACACTTATTTTTATAAATAAGCGCTCATTATTCGGATTAGCCGGGAGAGGACCTTGTGTCATAAAACCCATTCTGAATAATGATACGACGAAATGTGGTTGCATTTGAAGATGGTGTTGAAGACCAGGTATTCTCGAAAACGAAAGGATTACCTGTCGAATGTCTCTGCACCGAGTTGCTCCGGTATAGAGATTTGATCACCATTTGTTATGGGGATTTCGGACGTGATTAGTGAATATCTGGATTTGCAAGGGCTTCTTTAGAAGTGCCTTCAGTTCCGTTCGATCCCGGAACGAACTTGTATAGATGTGTGTCTGGCGTTTCACTTTGAGAAGTAAAGCTGGTTTCTATCAAATACATTTCTGTTGGTGGTGGAGAATTTATTCTCTTAGCTTAACACCCTTCTCTGAGACGTACGAGCTCAGAGGTTATGTAGTTGATGGTTATTAGTGATACATTCCCAAATTGGTAACATGGCATACGAAGTGCAACTGATCATTTGTTGATCAAAGGATGGCTTTGTGTAAAAGCGTGGCTTTGTGGACGAGACCTCATCGAGCATCACAAGCCGGTAATGGTCGAAACAGGAAAGATGCGGCAAGGTTTCAGGGGTAGCTCCCCTAGGGTATGTCCATTCCTTCTGGAAAAGGGTGGTGTCAGGTATGGAGCCCTGATATTTAACCTATGTGGTTACTGCAAATACTTTTCTTTGTGGTTTTTGGTGTAGAGGATCCTCGGATAAAGGTCGCAAACGACCGGAGGTGGCATATCTTAGGTTTTACTCCCCGAGAAGGGGGTAACCGGCCTTGTGTTGGCAAAGATCCGGGTAGGTTCTCGGGACGTCCCTCCAGAGGCGTACCCATGTGGCAGTAGGAAGTTCCTTAGCCTGACCATTTGTTGGAAATCCAAAGAAACAATACGTGTCCTGTACGGTTTTAGTTGTATAACCTGCCATGGAATGTGTCGGTAACCTGCTATTGAACATGGTAGCTATAGTAGGCATAAGTGTGAAATGCCTATGCTGGCTATGATTAATATTATACTTTCGAAATGTTTTCCACACCATGCACTAATAATGATAATATTAAAAAGGATTTTGCGTATTAAGCATGTTTGACTATCATAAGGAGAAATCTCCTCCAATTTTGCGTTTGCATTGTGTGTGTGGCGGGAGGCGTTATGGTAGTTTCATTTTCCAAAAGCATAGCGGATTTATTTTTATTTTCTTTGTGAAAATAACAGTTTTTAAGATCTCACACTAGTCTCATGACTAACTCGGAGTTTATTGTTCCCTTTCCAAACTCTGGGTGCCCATAATTTTCCACACGGGCAGCCTAAAGTCAGGTGAGCAGTTATTCGGGAGCAAAGTCGAAAAAGAGATGCTGTGGGGATCAGGCGCAAGCTGGATGGCGAAGCGTATCACTAGTATATGTTATATTCTTTTCTGCTGATTGTTGTTGTAACACTCTGAAAATGTAATGTGATGTAATTTAATAACTGATATAGTTCTTGGTTTTAAAGGTATTCATTTATCTATTATATTTGTTCCGCTGCGATATATGAGATTTTGTTATTGTTTCACTTTCTTCTTCTTCTACCTCTTTCTTCTTTAAACCCGAAGACTCGTACATCTGTTCCACTTTGGGCTGAATTGTTGTGGGATTTTTCCAGCTAAAAAGGGGTACGGATTTGCGAGCCTTCACATCTATCCTAGGGAGTGGATAACGAGTCTTCTTTATGAGCTTATCTAATTCCCTATAGTCCATGCAAAGTTTAAAAGAACCATCCATCTTAGTAGCAAAGACGACTGACGCTCTCCACTTTGATATGCTCCTTCTTATGAAACCCTTCTCTAAAAGCTCATGGATTTTCTTGCTCAATTCCTTCCTCTCCCTCGGTGCCATATGCCTAACGGGTAATGCCACTGGCTTAGCATTATCCGCCAAGTAAATCTAATATAGCCCCATATGCGGATAGCCAATCCATTCCCAAAATCATCACATACCTCGAAAATCCCAAAACATATGCGTCGCAGTCAAATTCTATGTCTAGGATAAAAAATTTCAAACCCCTCAAACCATAGACAAGTTGCCGATCGTCCTATGAGGTTTGAAACAACGATGGGGTCCACTACTAAAGAGATGTCTAAGTACAAACAATCCATAAGGTAGCTAGAGATAAAAGAGTGTGAAGCTCCAGAATCGAAAAGAGTCCGAACGGGAAAATCAAAAATAGAAATCAAACCTTCAATGGTGACTTTCCTACCTCTATCTGGAATGCTGCCAAAGGTGCTGCATCTAAGGCCTAAATCTGCATGACTAGTGCACTCGCCCCATGTCCTGCTCTTTGGGGACAACTCCTACTCAAGTGACCAAGTTGCCCACAAGTATAGCACTTTCCTTTCATCCTTTCCCTTTTGCAATTCTTTGAGATATGTCCTATAATCCCACAGCTATTGCACTTCAAACCTTTCTTAATCTACTTCTTAGGACCTTCACTTTTCTTCTTCTCTTTATTCTTCTTCCACCATTTCCTCTTTAGACCCTCCTTCCTTGACTACATCAGACATAAGCGCCATTTTCACCAAAGACTCATAAGTAACTCCCATCGGCACATGAGTCAACAACAATCCCTGAAGGGGTTGATCCAATCCCTTCGCAAACTTCAAAGCCCTCTTGTGCGGTGTATTAACCAACTCCATCCTAAACCATGAAAACCTATTAAATTGATTGATCTTCTCCTTTATAGCCAAACTCCCTTGCTTTAAATTAATGAATCGCTCCAACTGAACACTCTCTTCTGCTTATGATAAAAACTTCCTATCAAATCGCTCCCTAAATCCATTCCAAGTGACTTCACTTCCTTCCAACTCTATAACTTCCCACCAATACGAAGCCTCCTCTTTCAACTGCCAAGATGCTAGCTGAACCCGCTGCTGATCATCGAATCCCAATAGTTCACATATCCTCTCTGTGTTATGTAGCCAAACCCGAGCCTCCATAAAAGTCTCCGTCCTAGAAAAAGTCTTTCCACCCAAATTCGCAAAGTCCTTACATAGCTTAGAAAACTTAACTACTGCAGGTGAGTTGATAGGATTCCACCCGCTGGTGCTGGATTGGGTGCTTGCCCTTGCACCTCTTGAGTCGTGGCTCGTATTTACCTACGAAACTAGCCTGGGATTGGAATGCCCTTGGAAAGATTAGGGGCACCACCATTCTATGCAAAGAAAAAGAGAGTTTAGGAAAGAGTCAAAGGAAGATTGAACTGGACTTTTGAAGGGATTTTTATAAAAACTCTTTTATACTTAAAATCACTTCTAAGAGTTCTTTTCTGAAAAATACTTTAAAAACAAGTTATTTTAAAAAAATACTTTATTTTTAAAATAAATTTTTAGGAATCCTATAACCTTAGGCTCTGATATCAAGTGAAACACCCCACACCCCTTAGTATACCCAAATGGATACACTAAAAGGTGTGGTGCATTATAGGTATAACTAAAACTAGCAGAGACTAAGATTCATAAGAAAAAAACTAAATAATAATAATAATAACACGACGAAAACAATTATAGTATTTTGCTAAAAATCAAACTCCATAATATAAGATGATAAGAATAGGTCACCAAATACCAAATACATCATATGTCAAAATACCCATATAAGTCTCATGAAATCAAAAACCATAGTCTCAAATAAATCAGAGTACAACTTTCCCCCAAAAAGTGCCAGTTACAACAAAGGAAACTAAAAACTGAAAATAAAGAAAATGAATACACGATAATATCTCTGCTAAAGAAGTCACTATGAATATGCAGTCTACTGTCCTTGTCCCTGATTGCCTAGGAGGGAAATGGAAAAATAGAGGAGTGGGTCAGACTAAAAGTCTGGTGAATGATGGTAATCACTAGTATTTTTAAGCAAAGTAAAGGTAATAAGCTTTAAAACAGTGTACTAAAAAGGAAACAAAGGAAATAGAAGGAAAGATAAAGCTGGAAATAAGTATGAATTAACTATTGCTAGATTAATACGATAGGTTAAATTTAATTGTTTGCACTTGTCTTGATAGCTATTTTGATTAGGCTGAAATCATAATTCTACCCTTTAATTGTCCTGCTACTCTATAGCTCCATTGTGTACTAGACACTATATACCTCCCTACATAGAAGGAAATGGTTTCTACGAAAGATATACATAATACCTATTGTGGACTAGACGATATATAGTTTCCTACATAGAAGGCAATTGTTCCTATGAAAGGAACACATACTAACGCTTGGAACTCATTACGATTACTGAGCACCCGAATGGAAGTCGCACGCATAACCGCCACCATGATCATGTTACCTTTTTTTCCACCTATTGGGTCTCCTTATTACCTCAAGCTCCAGCATAAGCGTGCCCCTCAACCTGCTTCAGGCTAGTGTGAGACTACTATGTCCATTTAAAGTAGGAGAAATACTGTTGGTACTGGTTTGTCATCCAAATAATATCTAGTTGCGCTCCTTGTCCAAATCCTCGTGATTTGAACTTCTATTTGTTGAACAATTACTACCAATATTAGCATAAGCATGCCCTCATCTCACTTTAGGCTAATTTGAGACCACCATTTTTTCTAATAGGGAATGCTATTTGGTACATGTCCTACTTTAATTATTTGCTTATTAACTTAGATAAATTATTTATATAAGTCTTTATTATTATTCTGACTATCTGTACTTATTAATTTATTCTAAGTCTTAAAATAAGCCTCATTCTGTTCTGTTTTCTTATTATAACCTACGTTATAATCATGCTTATTACTTAACCCAAGGTCTAAGTGTGAAAATAAGCTTCTTTCATTTTTTACTCTTTTTAGTTATAAGTAGGCCAATTTCTTTAATTTAGTCCAATTCTAATATTTACATCACAATTTTAGTCTAATTCCATTTTTATTACATTCTTTACAATTTACATTTTACCTTCCGTTATTTCAGTATTCTTTTAATTCAATTCAAATTCCCGTTTAATCTATTCTAATCCATTCGCAAAGAAAAAGGAGAAATAGAAGAAAACTGAAAATAAGAAGAAAATCCAAAGCGTTGGAGAAGATGTAAATAAAGCATAAATGACGGTAAATATTTAAAAATACTGTAAATAACTGTAATCAAACGAAAAACTATAATTAACAAAAATTAACTACGAATAACTGAAAATAATAGCTAAAAATAAATAGACTGAAAATAAATCTAAAACTGAAAACAACTGATAAAAAGATATTTCCAAAATTGTAGAAAAACTACAACAATTGGAAAATCTATTATGTTAAATTGCTAAAAAAATCTAAATAATTACAATCACTCACCTGTGGTCCTAAGCTCTTCCCTTTAGGTTTTCTCGAATCCTCTTATGGTTGTTAAATATTTTAATTTACAACGATTTTCTCCTAGGAAAATTATTCCATTTAGGGTCCTTCCTGAAAAGGTGAACCCAATTGGAGAAAATCTTAGAGTGAGAAAAAGTGTTAGGCCTAGGGTCTTATTTATAAGGATAGAAATGCATCTCAGACTGTTAGATTTAATGACAAAATAGGATGCAACCACGTTATAGGCTGAATAGGAGTCATCAGACGGAAGCACGAAGGGACCAGATTGAACAAAAAAATGAAATTGACGTGTTAAAATTGGACAGCATGAAGGAAAAATTCCTTCACCTCACAAACGTAGGTGGGTCGACCGCCCATAGTGCCAGGTCGACCGGCCGGTCGATCTTGGCCTTGGGACGGTCTATATGTGTGTATATATCGTTTATCTTCTTAATTCCGTATCTTGCTCACACAAGCTTGGATTCTGACATTCTACATATGGAAATTGGCCAGAAAATTACCGCGTACACAATGGTGCAACTCCCGTGGATCAATTTTGACAATTTCACAAAGTTATTTTATCAATTCATTTACTCATTAATTAATTATTATAGCTTAAATTTCAGGTTGTTAAAGATATCACATCAAGAATCTGTATCAAGTGTTCACTGTCAAAAATAGAGTGGAAAATCCTTATTTGGACTAGTGTAAATCATCTTGAAACATTTACTCGAATACTGGATCAAGAACAGTCATGCGAATAAACAATCTACGCACAACTTAAATATTTATGTTGTTGGTTTCTTAACTATACTAATATCTTTTATATCACATTCTTTTACGCAAACATTATATCTCCTTAATACTAAAATCATTTATAAAGCATTTCATGAAACCTAATTTCAAGTTATCAAACATCTTATAACTTAAGTTCATACTCATATAATACTCCACTACATACTAAGAGTATACAAAAAACGTAAAAATCATTTTACTTAATAAGTTTAACAATTTAAACTTGTTTAATTCTACTATCTTCTTAATACAAGAGTTACAAAAACTCAACTTTTATATTTTATTAAATACACTTAGCTTCAGGTTCTATATGATTTGAAAGTTTTCGACTGTCCAAAATCATCGAAAATTCGATTTCATTTTAATAAATGAAAACCACCAAACGACAAACCATATTGTACTAATGCACAAGATACATGCATCCATAAAATAACTTAACTACGTTCCAATAATAAGATAGCATTTATAAAAATATTTAAAATCAATATTTATATACTCATATATTTCTTTACAAAACCACAGGAATCATTTTAAAATAATTTTACATATAGACCACGGTGCTTGTATATAATTTTCTATACTATGGTCAAGTGATACAGATATTTATCATTTCAATCCGCAATTTAAAAATAAAATTTACGGTTATACATCATTTCAAACCGCAATCCCGAATGAGATGAAAATGCATAATAACTTGCAATTTATAACCATATAAAATTCAGCGTCCATTCATACAATATCAACCATCAACCATTTATTAAAATCATCATCCAATTTAAACAAACATCAATAGAGAGCATATAAAATATAACAGGTATCACGAACAATTGATATTCAAAAATAAATTAATAACTGTTTAACTGACAGTTTATATGCAATAATAAATAAATTTAACTAGCAATTTATATGCAATAATAAATAAACTGAACTAGCAATTTATATGCAATACTAAATAAATTTAACTGTAAATTGATATGCAAAAATAAAAGTTAAATAACAATTTAATTTGAATAAATGCAATTTAACTGAGATGATGATTAAAAATATGCCAAACAACCATAAATTTTAAATCACATCATATATCAATTTAACAAAATAAGAAATTTTAGAAGTTGTGAGTGGGTTAAAACACTCACCTTTTGAATTTAAATTGAATTTAAATCCAATTTTAAACCCAAAAATTTGACCATCTCAGAATTCATCCAAACTAGCTTCATCAAGTCCTGAATTTCAATACGATCCTAATAAAAGAAGCCGCGCGTAAAACGGAGTTCGTATGTGAAACTTATAGCGATTAGTGCGATTGAATTCAAATTAAAAAAAAGAACACAACAATTCACCTTCAACACAGACACGTCACCCCCCTTGTTCGAATACCCAGAACCCGCATCACGCAACAGAAATCCTATCTGCCGACCCATTTATCGCACGCACTCTTGTTCCACGCATGCGTAGTCCAACCATCTTGCTCCTCTGCCCCTTCGCCGTCGAGCTTCTACTGACGAGCCGCCCACGTTGACAATTCCGGTCGCCCAAAACCCTCTGCCGTGCTCGAGTTTGAGCAGCCGCCGCCCAAGATATATGACCCTAATTCGAATTTTCTGCTCAATCCGACCGTTAGCTCGCCCCGAAATCCATATGGATTCAATCCCCTCGGTTATCTCCTGAATACCCAGAAAGGAATTTCCGATCCGTCGCAGTTGATTACGAAGAGATGAAAGGCCGAGATTTGTTCCTCGAACTCCAGCCACACAAAAACTCAGATCGAGAAACGGACTGCAGATCTGATTTGCGCTCTTCGAGAGCTTCAATATATAATTTTTCTGAATTTTTCTGAGGACTTTTAATTTTTGACTTTGATTTTGAATTGCAATTGTGTTTGGATCTAGGGTTGTATCCATTGAGGAAGAGGAAGAGCTGATGAAATTTTTACGCGCAGATAAATGAGAATAGGTGGAGGCTAGGTTTAGCATGGTATTTATAGGCAAATTGAAATAAAATATATGGATCGGGTTGATAGATATACGCGCTAACGCTAACGTGGCCCAAAAAGCCCGTTCTGACTCCAGAACGAAATTGGGTCAACCCATATATCAAAATAGATGTTTTAAAATATTCTGAACACGATGGAAAAAATTTCAGGTCTAAATGGCATCGTATGAAGAAGTTATGCTGAAAACAATATTTTCCAAATTGATTTCAGTTGATTTCAATTGCATAAATTTTAAGGCGTTTCGAGTCCGTACGATCAAATGACAAGTCCGATCGCTACGAAACTTGAAACACTATTATAATTCACCGTTACGGATCCGACGAAACTTGTTTCGTCGAAATCCGAGTCAGTGGCCAAAATGGCTATTTTTTTCCACTTTTTAAATAAATAGATAAATAAATTTCCACCTTTAAATTCAATATTTATAAACTAGTAGATTTTTATCATTTTTAGTCCCTTAGATATTTATAATAACTAAAAGCAAATTCACATATCAATTTAGTGCCAATTATCCCAGTAAATACAGTGTTCAAATGTCAACTGCAATTAATCCAATTAATTGCAAATTAATTCCAATAAATTTTATTTTATTCGATTACAACTTAATATTCAATCAATTATTACTCAACTAACATAGTTAACATTGCTTTATATTTCATTACATTAATATTTTCCAATTTTCATCTTTAATTTCCATTAATTACTGTATTTCAAATATATTAGAAATTTTGTCAATTTTACTCATTAATTAAATTTTGATTTACAATATTTATATCAACCAATGGTCATATTATGAATGAAATTGACATTATTTTCAAATATTACTTTATATTAACATTAACGTCATAATTTATTGATATTTATTGCAATCGATTACCAGTTATACTTTAATACACTAAATAAATGGTTAACCTAAATAATTGTTACCATTTAACTTTTACTTCCACTTACAAGCTATTATTAACACAAATGTTGTCATTGACTTAGCTCTAATTAAGCAAATTAGATGAATGGGTTAATTTTAACAATTATCGCTAAATGCCAAATTTACTCACATTCATACTTAAATATCAACCACAATTTATTAAAATTACTTACCTAGCCTTGATTCAATCACATTGCAATTTATAACATACTATTTCTCAATTAACATAACCTTTGAATTTAATTCCCAATTTATTTAATGCAATCAATTATGACTTTTGCAACTTAAATACATTCATTGGTTCGTAGTTATTTCATCAATGCATGCTTCATTCCGTACTATTTAGTTATATTTGTCAAGTATGTACACTACTTACTATTTATATTCTTAATCCATTTATTTTCTTGTGTACAATTTATAGCCAAACATACATTTAGATTTTTTTCTATAATTGGAATTTTATGCAAGTTCATAAATCGTTAACCTTAAATTTACATTGTTTCTATTAAATTTTCATTCACCTCCATTACCCTTTTAATAATCATTGAGGTAACGTATAATTCAACAATGACCATTTAAAATTTCTTTCCTAACATTTATTGTAATTGGTTTTCATAATTGGAATTCGCTAATTTAGTTAGCCTTAACGTTATTACATTAAATCTTCATTCAGTTTGAATTAGTATAGAATTTAATTCTAATTACTTACCATTTAATTCATAAATTATTGATTACCTTCAAAATTAGATAAAATTTGATTTCCAAATATTTGATTTGATTGCCATCTTCACTATGTCCATTATTACTTAACTTTAAATTTACAATTTCACTCAAATATGCTTTACAAATTTTTCCCAATTAATAGGTATTGCACAAATATCGTTACCTATCAACTTGCATTAACCTTTTCACATACATTTTCATTCAACTACTATTCAATATATTTTCTTACAGCGTTCATTTTAATATTAACTTATAAAGTATTTTTTTTCTTTTTTTTCTTTTTTTTCAATCTAAATTTAGTTACTAAATTTTAATTAAAATAACCAACTTAATTATTAAAATTCACGGGCCGTTACACGAAACTATTTGTTTTCAAATAATAATAGCTTTCACATAACGAAAGAACTTCCAGTTTGTGTTATAAAGATTTCAAAGTTGAAAGTGAATTGTTTTGAAAGCTATGAATAAATCTTTGTGAAAGATGGTTGAACCTTGTTTTGAAATTGAAGAGGATTTTAAATTGTGTATGTTTTATATAAAAGATTTGAAATGGAACTGTTTTGTGGAAATGATTTTGAAAGCCATAAATTGAATCTTTGTATGAGTTAGTCCAATTTGAAAGGAAAATTGTTTTGAAAAGGCTATGAATGAATCTTTGTTAAAGATTGGTGAAGTTTGTTTTCAAATTGAAAAGGGATCTTAAAGGCGTATCTTTTGTATAAAAGATTTGAATTGGAAAGATATTAACGAATCTTTGTGAAAGATTGGTAAACTTTGTGAAATAAATCTTTTTGTTTAAAAGATTTGAAATGGTAATTGGTTTAGACCATTTGAAGAAATTTTTTGGATTTTAAGTTGTGACTTAACTCAGATCCCATATCCATATGTTTTTAAAATATTATGCTCATTATTCGGTTCAGCCGGGAGAGGATCTTTTGTCATATAACCCATTCTGAATAATGATACGACGATATGGATATCATTTAAAGATCGGTGGTGAAGACCGGATATTTCCAAAAGCATATCTTAGGTCTTACTCCCGGGAAGGGAGTAAACCGGCCTTGTGTTGGCAGAGAGCTGGGTAAGTTCTTGGGGCGTCCCTCCAGAGGCGTTCCCATGCGGCAATAGGAAGTTCCTTAGCCTGACCATTTGTTAGAAAATCCAAAGAAACAATACGTGCCCTGTACGGTTTTAGTTGTATAACCTGCCATGAAATGTGGTGGTAACCTGCTGTTGAACATGGTAGCTATGGTAGGCATACGACGAAATGTTATATGCTGGCTAAGATTAATATTATACTTTTGAAATGTTTTCTATTATGCACTAATAATAATATCAAAATGGTTTTCGTGTATCAAGCATTTTTGACTATCATAAGGAGAAATCTCCTCCAATTTTGCGTTTGCATTGTGTGTGGCGGGAGGCCTTATGGTAGTTTCATTTTCCAAAAAGCATTGCGGATTTCAATTCTTTTAAAATCTTTTGTTGTTTGTTTTAAAGATAAACTGTTTTTGTTTGCTCATACTAGTCCCATGACTGACTCGGAGTTTATTGTTCCCTTCCTAAACTCTGGGTGCCCACAATTTCCACACGGGCAGTCTAGAGTTAGGGTTTTTAGATAATCAAATAGTAGGTATGATTCGATAGTCGTCGAAGCCTTTGGATTCGAGAATCGCATTTGCTACACTTCAGCATTCATGGCTGGCCTTGCTTAAGTCATCGTGATAGGGGTTCGAGCTTATGGTTGGGATATAACTGCTTTTAGATTGGTGTCTTCGAAGTTTTTGGGTTAAGCTATTTGGTTTGGAGCATTGGAGCTATGGCCATGAAGCTTCAGATATTGGATTCCGTCTCTCTTTCTCTCTTAAGATCATGTTAGAGTTATCTTTCTGCTGTTGTATCTCTGATATTGATATCATTTGTATCAAATTCTTGTATCGAATATTGTATATCAGTGATATTATTGTTTCTCTTCCGCTGTGTTGTTATACTTAATGTGTTATAAACGCCGGCATGAGACAGATTTCAACGATTGAATCTGCGGCATTCGAGTACAAGTGAAGTACGGGTGTCGATTTTCGACCGTTGAAATCTAGACCGTGACAGATTGGTTGTTAAAGAGACCGGGATTGAAAGTTTTCATACTCTCTGCCAACTCTAAAAACCACTTTAACAACTGTGTATGCGGAGCAGATTCCAGAATGAAGTAGGATGGCGGTGACAATCCTATTGAAGTATGAACGTGTACCCGGCTCCAGTGAGTTGGCATAAGGTGGCTAAAACAGGAGCGATCGACGGGCCAAGTGAGGTCATTCCTCCTATCGGACACATTCCTTCGATACTGTACTCTTATATTATGGTTGATTTGATGGCCATCCTCCGATTTTGATTTGGGAGTGTGTTCCGAGGTGGGTGGTAGTGGCTGTTATGCGTTACCACCAGCCCAGAAGCGTAATTGGTATATCTACCCTGGCATTTCCTAGTTGTGCCGTGTCACCTACCATAGTGAGCCTTACTACGAGTTTTTTTTCTCCCACAGCCCGTGGAGTATTTAGGGTAGTCTTCTGATATGGTGATATGCTGATACTGGATGGACTACTGGGACTATTACGTGTTAAGGGGAATATTGGGTCACTCCTTAATGCTATTTTAAAGTAAGTTTATTTTACTGTAGACATTATTATAATAGCGCCATATTACTACATAGTAAATAGTTTAACGGATCCTTAAAGGATGGACGATCCCAAGCATCCTTTTAAGTTACTGATGCATTTTTGTTACCGTTCACTTGAGTTGGTTTACAGTTCATAAGTATTTATGTCCTAACTCGAGTGTTTTGTGTTTTGTTTTACGCTCGAGTCAGACTGAGTGATTTTGCATTCAAGACTCACCTTCGAAGTTGGAGCTTTTCTTGAAGATCTAGCCATCTATTTTGCTTTCAGTATCCAGTGATTTCAGTGATGTATTCTAATTTGTACTTGATGTATCTTGTTACTCTTCTGTTGTATCTTGTTTAACTCTGATGTATTTTATTTTTATATAGTAGCTTCATGAACTACTATCTCTTTTAATTCCGCTGCATTATTATTTACTCTGTGTCTGTGATTATTTATTTACTAAATATTCTGATATTTGCCAAATTTATTTACAACGCAGTATTTTGAGAAATTCAAGTCCGACACGTGCAGATGAGAATGGTTGAAAATATCGGGTCGTTACATTTGGTATCAGAGCTTTGGTAGCTCTAGGAAAAACTTAGCATGTATGGTAAATGTATTTACAGAATCACTTTCATTCGAGTTTGAATCTCTTCTTTTTTTGACTCGATTCCTTTGAATTTTGGAACGTTCCCAGCGGTTCCAAAATTCATTCGTGTCCCGCACTATTTATCTTCTTTTGATTCTGGAGTATCCAATAACTCCACTTCGAATGATCTTTACAACAAGTCGGCGGTCTCGCCAATCTCAAATTGATTTATAAAGGGGTGAAACTCATTTATAACAGCATCGATTCACCAAGGATTTTATATCCTCAGTTTAGATGCTGGTATCTCTTATTATCCAAAACTCTATCTCTTGAGATCGAATGTTGATTTACCACGGAAATCCGCATCGATCTTATTCTTTAAGTCACGGTTGACCCGGTTAAGGTTGCCGCGATTTGTATAAGCTTATCCATCTCCCTATTTTGTTATTTAATCATCTCATCTTTGTTTCCAACTTATCTTCAAATCATTCTTCAAGTGTATTTATAAAACTAATATTTAAATGTTTTATATATTGTGTTGTTTAAGTTGTTGATGTTGATTTGGGTTTCTGATCGATTCGTTTGATCAACGCTATCGATAAGATTTCCAAAACACTTGAACAGAGCAAACTGATACAATATGTTTTTCAAATTTAGTAATGTAATAAATTTTGTAACTATATTATAAATCTTTTTCTGGATTTTATTGTATTGGTTATTAAGAAATAATATTTGATTTTTATATATCATTATCTCTTGTTTCATATATAAATAATTGAACTATAAAACATGGCTATAAATTTATTTGAAAACTTAAATTGAATTTAAAACAAGAATTTGAGAATTTAATTTTCGATGGATTTCCAACCTTGTATTTAAAGTTTTAAAGGATATACTATTTAAAGTACTTTCAAATAGAAATTTTTTCCAAAGAATTTTAAAGTTTAAAATTATTGCTCTTCTCTTTGTCGCTAGAAAATAACTTCGATGATGATTACAGCATCATCGACATTCATTTTTGAGTTTCGAAGTGAAGTGACGATTCTGTAGTCTTGCTACAATTTTGTTTTAGGGAATTTAATTGATTTGAATTTCTAAAATAAGACTGGATTTATAACATATGCTGATATATGATTTAAATTTGAATGGATATATATATATATATGTATATAGTATATGTGCATTTATTTAGCTCTAAATAGTTTGAAATTTTATCGAAAATTTAATTCCTAAATTTTATCTTGAAAGATAATTTCAAATATAATTTCAAGATTTGGATAAATATTCAAGTTTGAATGATTAAATTGGAAAGTTTTATTTGTATAATACACAATTTCATTCCAATATAACTTACCTGAATTATATAGAAGTTGAATATGTAATTGGATAATATACAATATAAAAAGGATTTATAAATAAAATATGAGTGCTTATAATAAATATTATACACTTAAATTTTAGTTATAAAAAGATTAATAGTGGTAAATAAAGAAAAAGGGCAATGGAATAATTTATAGTATAAAATGATGTTAAAGGAACTAAGAATAAATTAAAGCAGTTATAACAAGTGTAAATATATTTAACATAGGTGATAAAATATATTAAGAGGAATAAATTTAATTATAATTAGGAATAAAGAAGAATTAAATTTATTGAGTACATTTTGAGTATAATAAATGATTTTTTTTAAAATCCATGATTTTAGAGATTGTTTGTTTAAGATAATTAGATGATAAGATAATGAAATTAGTGATGGTTAAGATTTATTTAACATATGTAAAATTAATTTTCAGTTTAAGTTAAAAAATTTATGGTTTCAAATTTATTATCTTATTTTGTTCTCAAACTATCTTTTGGATGTCCTTATTTCCCTTATCTTGCTACAGAATGGAAGGCTATTGCTTATACCAGTCTGTTTAGAAATCTTTCTATAATCTTTAATGATCTTTGGTACTCATTTTTGAATCTAAGCACTGATTGCTGTCCATAGACCATCGGTCAAATGGAAAGAGTGAATCAGATTCTCGAAGATCATTTTCGTGCTTGTGTTCTTGATTCTGGAGGATCTTGGGAAGATCATCTCCACTTTCTTAAACTTACCTATAACAATAGTTATCAGGTATAATTTAATATTCTTTTCATCTTGTCTTAATCCTGTTTCATTCTATTTTTTTCTGTGTTCTCTCGTGCCTCATTCCTTTTCGGGGACGAAAAGTTTTGAGTGGGGGAGAGTGTAACAACCTTGTATCTTGTGATCATTTTAATTGTATATTTTAATTATTTTATTTGAATTCCTGATTTAAATTCTTTATTTTATTTATTAAAATGAATAAGTTTTGTTATTTTAAATATAAACTTTGATTTGTATGTGAATTAGAATTTCAAACCTGAATAAATAGAATATTTTCTGAAAAAGTGAATTTTGGTCAAAATGGTCAAACTTTGACTTTTAAATTTAAATTTTAAATATCTAAAATTCTAAAGTTTATCTTTTATTATGAAAATAAATAAAATTTCAAGAATACTGCTTTTCGTTTCGTTGAAATCGGATTAATATTGTGAAAGTTATGTTTTTTACAATATTATGTGTAAACTGTTTTATTTTACAAAATTATTTATTTTAATTTATATAAATATTATTTTTGTTTGTCATATCTTGTTCTAAATTTTAATATATGTGTTATATGATATGTTATGTATATATTTTATTTTTAAAACATTTTATAAGTATAGTTATAATTTTCCAAATGTAATTGTACATTGTTTATATTTTTAAATGCTAGTTTCAATATATTAGTTATTTTCTTAATTATTTTCTATTTTACTTAAATTATATTTTATTTTCATTTTCATTTTTATTTTTTTCAGCATTTATTTTTATTTTACTAAAATTTATTTAGTTATTTTGATTTAAAAGAAAAAGAAATACAGCGAGACTAAGACCTTTCATTTGCCTTATGACCTTTCATTTCACCTTTGTCTTTTCAGTTTCTTTTTGCCTTTTTCATTCCATCTTTTGAATGTACTCATCTCTTGCTTCATCCATGACTTTCTCACTTCATTTTTCACATGAAAATATTTTTTTCCCATCACAACTCACGGCCAATGGAAAAATCATGCTAATGGTTTCTTCCTCATCTCACTTCTCTCCTCTTTCCAATGATTTTGCCTTGCCTCTTCTCCTAGCTTTGCTTGGCCTAGCCTCTCCACCATCAGCTCTGCCATCACCTCCTCCTTCTACAGCAGCCATCAGCACCTCCTCTAACGAAAATGTCAAGCCATGACCACTAGATGATGATAGCTCCACAAAATTTGCACAAACTCCACCAATAATGCCTTGCCAGGCCACAAACTTCACCATAGCCTTTCATATTCATTTCGGCCACACCCCTAGCTCCACCACCACTTGCCTACATTACCTCTGAACATCAGCTTCGGATCTGACCTGACTTGTATCTTGCGTGGTTGAGCCCCACTTGACATAGGCCGAGCCTAGATAGTGAACCAAACTCCTTTATGCCTTGGCCATTGACATTTCATGCCTTGTAACTCCAACCGCTTCACATTTTTGTGCTAGCCATGCCTTTGTGATGTTAAACCAGAGCCTTACCACCAATAAAACATACATGGCCGAGCCAATGAAGGATTAGGGTCGAGCATATGTTGAGTTAAGAACAAGCAAATTCGATTTAAAAGCTTGGTGATGTCTTTTGTAAACTCTATTTCCAGTTTTGTTTCAATTGATCTTTGTATTATATATATTTATATTGCTTTGTTTAATTATTGTTTGCAAGACCATATCTTAACTCTCTCTCATTTGAATCAAAGTCGTGCCAAATCGTGTTTGTCGTGCCCTTGGAATCATGCTTATGTGTTGTTTTGGTCTCCAGCTTGAAAAGGTGAGTCTTTCTCACTCAGACATTTTTACTTATGAAATGGTGAATTGATGACAAGTGTTTAGTAATTAAAAATGTTTATGCAAGCTAATGATGATTATATGATATGCTATGCCATGTTATTACCATGTTTACTTCGTTAATTATCACCTGACATCTGATATTTGACATTATATTGTGACATAAAGACATTGTTTATATTATTTATGCATATGTTCACACTGCAAGTTCCCTGTTAGAATAGAATCACTATGGGTCGAAATGATACATACCCGAACAGACTTTAGAATAGAGAAAAATCGTTATAGGCTGAAATGATAGGCCTGAGTGATTTTTATTGTATTTTATTTGACTTGGGATTGCGGGTTTGAAATGATAGAACCCGGGTTTTCTTTTTAAACTGCGGATTGAAATGATACATATCCGTATCACTTGACCTAGGTTAGAAAATTATATACAAACCCCATGGTATATTTTTAAATGATTTTTGTATAGATATTTATTTTGAAAAGTATGAAATTTGATTTAAAAATATATATTTTATGGTTTAAGAAAGTTGAATATTAAGTCTTGAAATTGTGAATTTAAGTATGTAAATTTGAAGTAAATGTGATTTTTGACTTTAAATTATATTTTTAAAATGTAAGTAAATAATGGAAATTTAATTTAAAGTTTTGAAATGATATTTAAAGTAAAATGTTAAGTTTTATTTATAAGTTAATAAACGGTGAATTTTGACTTAACAAATGAATTGAGTTTTTAAAATTTGATATTCAATTATAAAATTTCATTGTGATAGACCATATGTTAAATTGATTTAAATATGAAATTTTAAAGTCTAGAAATATGATTTATAAATTTAAAATAACAACAATTGAAGTTTAAATGTTTCTAAAAGTTATAATAAAAGCTGGAATTTTGTTAGTAGCATTTCCAAAAATGCCGTGGTCTTATGACAGCACTTTAAAATGCTGTTGTTTTGAACTTATATAGTGTTGAAATAACTAAATAACTATTACAGAATTTTTAAATGCCGTTATTCTTGAACTAAACCATTTTGGAAACTATAAGCTACAATAGCACTTTATAAATGTTGTCGTTGCTATAATTTGTAAAAGTTTTGAAATGTTACAGATTTTAACACTGTTTGAGTTATATTTTAAAGTGTTAAACGATTTAAATATTGGAATTGATACTTGTGAAATTTAAGGAGTTTCAAATATAATTAATATTTAAATTTGAATTTTAAGGAATTTAAATTGAACTTTAATTTAAATAAGGTTTACTTGGTTATGTGTTAAATGGAATGAAATGTAAGGAGATAAATGAATTTTTGAATGGAATTTTGAAATGTATTTAGTAATGATATTTGAAATAATCAATGAATGACATATTTGATTATTTTAAATGATATTTAAATTTGAATATTTGAAATTGAATTCAAATAACGAATTTGATAATGAGGTTTTGAAGAATATGATATTTTAATGATTTTGGAATGGTTTTGAATGATATAATCTTTATTTGATAAAGAATGTGAATTTGGAATGATATTTGATTTTTATAAATGTATATTTGAAGTTTATATTTGTATGAAAGGACATTTGGTTTACTTGTAATTTGAGTTTATTTAAAAAATATTGGATTTATGAAATGAACATTTCAAAACTAAGTAATAATGAAGTTAAATTTGAGATTTATGAAATTATAAAATTTAGTTTTGAAATATGGTACATTTAAAGCTTTGGATTGATGGTTTGAATTAAATTAAATTGGGAATTTGTGAAAAAAGAATTAAATGAATGTTCCATGATTTCAAATGTATGACTTCGAGATGTTATGATTTTCAATGCGTAATGATTTCAACTATTTTGGTTTCGAAAGAGTTATAACTTTGAAAGTATTATGATTTTTGAAAGGTGAATATATGTTTGAAATGGAAATGATACTATATTGATTTGAATATAGTTTGAAATAAAAAGAGTTTGGTTTCGAAGTATAAACTATTTTGAAAGGAATATAGTTTTGAAATGAAATGATTTGATTTTTGAAGTATGAACTATTTTGAAATGACCACGGTGTTATAATAACGATTGGTTATTAAAGAGACCGGGATCGGAAGTTGTCATACTCTCTGCCAACTCCGAAAACCACTTTAACAACTGTGTACGCGGTGGAGATTCCAGAATGAAGTAGGATGGTGGCGACGATCCTATTAAGGTATGAACGTGGACCTGACTCCTGTGAGTTGGCATAAGGTGGCTAAAACAAGAGCGATTGATGGGCTAAGTGAGGCCATTCCTCCGATCGGATACATTCCTTCGATACTGTACTCTTATCTTGTGGTTTATTTGATGGCCATCTTCCGATTTTGATTTGGGAGTGTGTTCCGAGATGGGCGGTAGTGGCTGTTATGCATTACCACCAGCCCGGAAGCGTAATTGGTATATCTACCCTGGCATTGCCTTGTTGTGTCGTGTCACCTACCATAATGAGCCTTACTACGAGTTTGTTTTTCTCCCGTAGCCCATGATGTATTTATGGTAGTCTACCGATCTGGAGATATGCTGATACTAGATGGACTACTGGGACTATTACGTATTAAGGGGAATATTGGGTCACTCCTTAATGCTATTTTAAAGTAACTTTATTTTACTATAGACATTATTATAATAGCGCAATATTACTACATAGTAAATAGTTTAACGGATCTTTAAAGGATGGGCGATCCCAAGCATCCTTTAAGTTACTGATGCATTATTGTTACTGTCCACTTGAGTTGATTTACGGTTCATAAGTATTTATGTCCTGACTCGAGTGTTTTGTGTTTTGCTTTACGCTCGAGTCAGACTGAGTGATTCTACATTCAGGACTCACCTTCGGAGTTGGAGCTTTTCTTGAAGATCAAGCCATCTATTTTTATTTCAATATCCAATGATTTCAGTGAGTATTCTGATTTGTACCTAATGTATCTTGTTACTCTTCTATTGTATCTTGTTTAACTTTGATGTATCTTATTTTATATAGTAGCTTCATGAACTACTATCTCTTTTAATTTCGCTGCATTATTATTTACTCTGTATCTGTGACCTGTGATTATTTATTTACTGTTTATTCTGAGATTTGCCAAATTTATTTACAATGCGGCATTTTGAGCAATTCAAGTCCGACATATGCTGATATGAATGGTTGAAAATATCGGGTCGTTACATTTACATCTCTTAATTAACACTTAAGATTTTCCTCGGAGGCTTGTTTACAAAATATCTTGTTTTCCCTTTCACACCTATAACGACCCGATATTTTCAACCATTCGCATCCACATATGCCAGAATTGAATTGCTCAAAATACCTGATTGTTAATTTATATTTGGCAAAACTCAGCATATACATTAATAAATAAATCACAGAATCACAAACACGGAGTAATATACAATATGCAGCGAAAACAAAATGAATAGTAGTTCATGAAGCTACTATATATATAATAGAGTTGAATAAGATACAACATAAGTCTCGAATACCATAGTCAAATACAAGATCAGAATACATCACTAGAATCAACTGAATATCTGAAAGCTAGATAGATAGCTGGATTTCCAAGCTAAGCTCCAACTCCAAAGGTGAGTCTTAAAAGATGTAATACTTAGTCTGACCCGAGCGTAAAGCAAAACACAAAACACTTGAGTCAGGATTAACATTCTTATATCAGTAAATCCAACTCAAGTGAAATAACAATTGAAATACAAGTAACTCAAAGGATGTCTGGGATAACCATCCTTTAAGGATTTGTTAAACTATTTACTATGTAGTAATATACGCTATTATAATAATATCTAAAGTAAAGTATAACATATTTAAAAATAGCATTAAGGCGTTACACGTATCCCCCTTAACACATTTTATAGTGCTAATAGTCTATACAGCACCGTAATACCTCCTGATCGGGAGGCTACCAGAGGATACTCCATAGGTACGATACAAATCAAACTCGTAAAAGGCGCGTTAGGGTAGGTGACACGACACAACTAGGCAAAGCCAAGGTAGATATACCAATTACGCTTCCGGGTCGATGGTAACGCATAGCGGTTACTACCGTCCACCTCGATCCACACTTCTAAAATCAAAGGTGTGCACCAATCAATCACAAAGTAATAGAATGGCATACGAAGAAGTGCGTTCGATAAGAGGAGCTACCTCCTTAGCCCGTCAATCGCTCCATTTTTAGTCACCTTATGCCAACTCACGGGAGTCAGGTCCATGTATATACCTCAATAGAACGTCGCCATCATCCTACTTCATTCTGGAATCTCCAATGCATACACAGTTGTTAAAGTGGTTTTCGGAGCTGGCATAGAGTATGACAACTTCCGATCCTGCTCTCTTTAACTACCGAACATTATTATAATACCACGGTGATTTCAAAATAGTTTATACTTCAAAACCAAAATATCACTGCCATTTCCAAAACCATATAAATATGATATTATTTCCATTTCAAATATATCTTTTTTCAAAATCATAGCACTTTCAAAGTTATAACACTTCGAAATCAAAATACTTGAAATTATAAACTTTGAAACCATAATACTTTGAAACCCATAACTTTGAAACATAACTTTTACCCTTTAAATGGTTTAGATATTAAAATACTTTATATAATAAAATAGCTTGCTCAATTTCACAAATCAATTCCAAAACAACTCGAATTTCAAAATTTAAATTTAACCAAATCTCAAATCATAAATTTCAATTCAATTCAGTTTCCAAATAAACCATACCAAATTATATCGATTCCAAAACAGATTTAATCCACAAAATAAACCATTTCAAATTCAATATATTTCAAATTTTAAGTACTCAACAATTTCAAAACTAAGTTTGATAATTTCATATATATATATATATATATATATATATATATATTAAATTCAATTTTCTATTATTTAGTTTTGAAACATTTACTTAATCAATTCAATATCATTTAAATAAACTCCAAATTTCAAATAACTGAATATTTCCCTCAATTAATTCAAACTTGTTATATTCATCTAAATCGCTTTCCAAAAATCAAGTTATAAAATCATATCTTTTAAAATTTCAAATTCCATAAGTTTCAACTCGATTAATTAAATAAATGCTTGATTAAATATAATTTCAATCAATTTCAAATCTATCTTCTCAACCTTAATTTATTAAATCATTATAACTCTATATTAAAATATAATATAAATAAATACTTATCATATTATATTTTGACAAAATCAACTTTATTATTAACCTTATTTTATATCAAACAAATTTATACATAGCTTAAATCGGGAATTTAACTAATTTAAGAATTTAACTATACATATAAAATAGCATTTATATAATATCTAAAATCAATATTTGTATAAAACCATATATTTTTCCAAACCATAGAAATCATTTCAAAATATTTTTATATATAGACCATGGTGTCTGTATATAATTTTATATCATATGGTCAAGTGATACAGATATTTATCATTTCAATCCGTAGTTTTAATATATACGGGTATATATCATTTCAACTCGCAATCCCAAATTCGATTCGAATGAAAGTCACTTGGGTTTATCATTTAAACCCCTAACGATTTTCTCCTATTCTAAAGTCCATTCGGATATGTATCATTTCAACCCATAGTGAATTCTATACTAACAGGGAAATTGCAGAGTGATAACAGATATGATAATGATATAACAGGCATATATCATCAATATAAATAACAGATAATGGTGTCAGATGTCACTGGTGGACAGATACAGATGACAACATATATATAGCAATGTAAATAACTAACAATAGCATATTTCAATTGTCGTTTCAATTGAAATCAAATTTAATAAATAAATGAACATTAATCGTGAGTGACTGCTCACCTTTCAAGGCTAGAGAGGATAGAGCTAAAATTGAGTTATGAATCCAAACACGCATTCCAAAGCAAATTTAGAAGGATACGGATTCGACGGACAAGCTGATAGATAAGGAATTGACAAAATCGAATTAGACTAAATCGATGAAAACAATCGTATAAGTGAATATATATGTATAATTATGTACAAAAAAATCATATTTTATATTCAAACGCATTTTTAAATTTAAAAGTATATGTATTTCAAAATCCTTTTTTAAATTAAACACATATGAAAAAATCAAACATATATACACAATATAACTAACTAACTAATATATATATATATATATATATATATATAAATCATATGAAACCTATAATTAAAATAAACAAATAACTTTCAAAATTTATATATACACACCTATAAATAAGCGCAATTGCAACTTTAAAACTTACCCATGGTGAATAAACACACACACACACATAGATATATATATATATATAATTGAACAGATTTTATAAAATCTTATATATATAATATATGCAAACACAACAAATCAAATATAGACTATATATAAATTATTATTAAAATCATAGATTAGATTAAAGTAAAATGTACAACTTTATAACCACGATAGGTAAAACTTGTATAAACATATACATATATACCACTAACATATTATACAAAACTAATATACATAATTCTAAAATATCCCCTCTATTATAGTCGAAATAAATAAGATGTATGAAATCATAAAACAGAACTAACACAAGACAAAGTGTATATATATACACACACTTTAAATATCGGTACTTAAACAATATCAGAAACCAGCATCTAATCATTTATATATAAATAAGAAATGGAAGATACATTATACACAAACTCTGTTGACTTATATAAATAAAGACCGTAACTTATATAGTAACTTACTTTATAAAATATACTTTATATATATCAAATATACAACTTCCATCATAACATCATCTATAGGCTAATATATTATATAACCAATGTAAACCTATATATAAAACTATCATATCATATACAGTTAACAAACTTACATTATTATAATTTACATACTATACAACATATCAAATACAAGTTTATATAGTAACATATATATAATACTAACATATTATATACAACAAAACACAAACCTTTATACTATAAATAAATAAATAATAATAATAATAATATATACGGTAGATATATAACTCCATATGGAGAAGCACGGTTCATGTCTTTCAAAAAATTTCAAAGCCTTCAATATTCACATTTCAAAACTAAATTTGATAACTTTATATATATCCAATTATATAACTTATATTAATATAATACAAATTTATATAATAAAATAATACTAATAAAACTAATATACTTACAAAACCCAGTCAAGTAAACAGACAGTTAAATATCTCTTTGTAAAACCAATATAGTATCAATGCATAACTTCCATACTATATGAACAACTAATATAACTTGAATCTAAAACACATACATATATATAAATAAATAAAAACGAATACAATACACATACCAATTCTTTAAAGAAATAGGCCAAGCATGGGCGAATAGGTGGGCTGTGCTCGAGCTGAAGGGGAAATGATCAGATCTGATGGTGGCTGCTAGAGGCTTCAAGGTGGTGTGTCGGTGTTGCACGCGGCTGGAAGGCACTTGGCGACTGGGTTGATGGCACGGTGGAGCTCGGCGCGGAGGAGGAGGGAGAGGCCAAAGAGTTGTTGGTCGGGTATGAGGAGATTCGACTAACGGCAGAAGAAAGGAGGAGGATCGGCTCGAACATGGGAACGCTGCAGCATGAAGGAGGTGAACAAGCGTGCATGACATTGTATCATAATTTAGAATGTGATGTCACTTTCTTTGAATTTTTTTTGTTACTTTTCCTCTTCTGGTTTGCAAATGAACAGAGCAGGAGACTATCAAAATATTATATGTTGGAAATGGTAACTGAAATAAATTTACAATGTGGAAATAGCAAAGGTTGAATGGGTTTGAAAGTTGGGAATAGTAGCAGCCAGAGGATAATATAAATATAAATAATGGAAATAGTGAACTCCATTAAATCATAAAAGCTAATAGCCGATGGGAAAATAAAAGGTCGGTGACTATGAAATTTCTGGCCGTTGGACACACGTAAAGACAACGGATAAAAAAGGCTAGAATATGGAACCGATACGGCATACCGTTTCTTCAATTTCGTTGTGCACCAGACCGCAAAATACACAAAAAATATACTGCGGAGATCAGCACGATGAGACGACCAAAACGGTATACTGATATCAATGGTACGATCACCCGAACAAAAGTCAATAATCGGTATCGATATACGCTTCTATTCCGTACGGAAAAAATCAAAACGGAGCTAGAAACGTCCGAGTTCCGTTAAAAGAATTTCGCAGTCTGATTAAGAGTGTTCTAAATAAATTTTCTTATGTTGACATATTTAGGTTTCGAAACACTTTTAAATTCAACTGTTATTAACTGATTTAAACTTAATTTCTAGCGACTGATAGAACATCTATATTATTCGACGAAAATTTGTCATTTGCTATGTCTAGATAGACGTATTCCAAATATTAAATTAATTTTAAAAATTTATCATTTAAAATTTCGTAAAATTTCAATTAAATATATAAATAATACAAATAAATATTATTAAAATTTTACGGGTCTTTACACTCTCCCCACTCAAAACTTTTCGTCCTCGAAAAGGAATGAGGTAGGAGAATAGAGCAACCAGAAAGAAAAATGGATTTGAAAAAAAAGCAATCAATTAATTTGAACCATATAGAAATTAAAAAAATTATTTAATAAATATTCAATAATTAATTTTTTAAATTCCAAGTATTTCATTGGGTTGATTTAATTTTATTAGTGTTTGTTACAAAATTTCTTTCAAACAAAATTTTTATTTTACATATCTCAATTGTTCATTATCTTATTATTCAATTTTATCTCAATTAACATTTCTATAAATTATAAATTTAAATGTTTAAACATTTATTATAACCATTTAAATGTATTTATAAATTCCTTTAACATCAATTTACATTGTAAATTATTCAATTGACTTATTATTCTTTTCATCTCTATTGATATATAAAATTTAAGTGTACAACATTTATTATAACCACTCAAAATTTATTTATAAAATCATTTAACATCATTTTACATTGTAAGTTATTAAATTCCATATTCAACTTTTGAATGATTTAAGTGAGTTATATTGGAATGTAATTGGGTATTATATAAGTAAAATTTTCCAATTCAATTATCTCAAGTTTATATATTATAAATCAAGTCATACTTTAGAAATTCCAATCAATTTAATTTCCAAAACAAAGTGTAGCAAAGCCATAAAACGGTCTCTCCCCTCTGAAACTCGAAAATGAATGTCAATGATGTGGCCATCATCACCGAAATTATTTTCCAATGACAAAAGAAAAGAGCTCTAATTCAAACATTTAAAATTCTTTGAAAACATTCGAAAATATTTTAAATAATATACATTTTAAAACATTAAAACCATAGTTCAAAATTATCAGAAATTAAACTCTCAAATTCTAATTTAAATTCACTTCAAATTCCAATCAAATTATACCCAGGTTTTATAAATTCATTTATTTATATTGCAATAGTCAATGGTTTACAAAACAATAAATGAAAATCAAATAATATCATTTCTGACAACAAATTCATTAACAATTAAATGTCAGAAAAAATTTATTCTTATATATAATATAATCATACAAAATTATTTTATTTACCAAATTTAAAAACAATATAGTGTCAGTTTGCTCTGCTCAAGTGTTTTAGAAATCCTATCAATAGCATTGATCAGACGAATCGATCGGAAACCCAAATCAACATCAATAACTCAAACAACACAATATATATATAACATTTTTAATATAAATTTACAAATACACTTCCTCGCTCGACGATACAAGAACAGATTTTAAAGCTAGGATAGAGATTCAAATTTGACGAAGTCAAATCAAAGAGAATTTTGATTCGAAGATAGATTCAAAACAAAGATAAGATGATTAAATAACAAAATATGAAGATAGATAAGTTTATTAAATCGTGGGCAACCTTATTGGGTCAACCGTGACTTCAAGGATGAAATCAATGCATAATTTCGAGGTGAATCGACATCAGATCTCAAGAGATAGAACTCGGCATGGAAGAAGATAACAACGTCGTAAACCGAGGATATAGAAATCTGCGGTGAATCAATGCTTGTTGTAAAGGAGTTTCACCCCTTTACGAATCATTCGAAGATTGGCGAGACCACCGAGTTATTAAAGAGATTATTCGAAGTGTAGCTATGGGATGCTCCCGAATACGAATAAGGAGATATGGATTTTGGAACCGAGTGGAACGTTCCAAAATTCAAAGGAAATTCAAATCAAAGAGGAAAGAATTCAAGCTCGAACGAAAGTGATTTTGTAATAAAATTTACCTTACATGCTAAGTTTGCATAGTGCCAAAGCTTTGATACCACCTGTGACGACCCGATATTTTCAACCATTCGCTCCACATACGCCGAAATTGAATTGCTCAAAATACTAGATTGTTAATTTATATTTGGCAAAACTCAGCATATACAGTAAATAAATAAAGCATAGAATCACACACAGAGTAATATACAATATGCAGCGGAAAAAAATGAATATTAGTTCATGAAGCTACTGTATATATAACAGAGTTGAATAAGATACAACATAAGTCTCGAATACCATAGTCAAATACAAGATAAGAATACATCACTAGAATCAACTGAGTATCTAAAAGCCGGATAGATAGTTGGATCTCCAAGCGAAGCTCCAACTCCAAAGGTAAGTCTCAAAAGCCATATCACTCAGTCTGACCCGAGCGTAAAGCAAAATACAAAACACTTGAGTCAAGATTAACATTCTTATATCAATAAATCCAACTCAAGTGAAATAACAACTGAAATACAAGTAACTCAAAGGATGTTTGGGATAACCATCCTCTAAGGATCCGTTAAACTATTTATTATGTAGTAATATACGCTATTATAATAATGTCTAAAGTAAAGTATAATATATTTAAAAATAACGTTAAGGCGTTACCCATATCCCCCTTAACACATTTTATAGTGCCAATAGTCTATACAGTACCGTAATACCTCCTGATCGGGAGGCTACCAGAGGATACTCCATAGGTATGACACAAATCAAACTCGTAAAAGGCGCGCTAGGGCAGGTAACACGGCACAACTAGGCAATGCCAGGGTAGATATACCAATTACGCTTCCGGGCCGGTGGTAACGCGTAACAGCTACTACCGCCCACCTCGAACCACACTCCCAAAATCAAAGAGGTGCACCAATCAATCACAAAGTAATAGAATGACATACGAAGAAGTGCGTCCGATAAGAGGAGCTACCTGCTTAGCCCGTCAATCTCTTCTGTTTTAGCCACCTTATGCCAACTCACGGGAGTCGGGTCCACGTATATACCTCAATAGAACGTCACCACCATCCTACTTCATTCTGGAATCTCCACCACGTACACGGTTGTTAAAGTGGTTTCGGAGTTGGTAGAGAGTATGACAACTTCCGATCCCGGTCTCTTTAACAACCATACGTTGTTATAACACCGCGGTCATTTCAAAATAGTTCATACTTCAAAACCAAAATATCATTGCATTTCCAAAACCATATAAATATGATATCATTTCCATTTCAAATATTTGTTTTTTCAAAATCATAGCATTTTCAAAGTCATAACACTTCGAAATCAAAACACTTGAAATTATAACACTATCAAACCATAATACTTCGAAACCCATACTATAGAAACATAACTTTTACCCCTTAAATGGTTAAGATATTAAAATACTTTATATAATAAAATAGCTTCTTCAATTTCACAAAACAACTCGAATTCCAAAATTTTAATTTCACCAAATCTTAAATCATATATTTCAATTCAATTCAGTTTCCAAATAAGCCATTCCAAATTATATCGATTTCAAAACAGATTTGATCCACAAAATAAACCATTTCAAATTCAATATATTTCAAACTTTAAGTATTCAACAATTTCAAAACTAAGTTTGATAATTCAATATATATATCAAATTCAATTTTCTATTATTTAGTTTTGAAACATTTACTTAATAAATTCAATATCATTTAAATAAACTCCAAATTTCAAATAACTGAATATTTCCCTCAATTTATTCAAACTTGGTATTTTCATCTAAATCACTTTCCAAAAATCAAGTTACAAAATCATATCTTTTAAAATTTCAAATTCCATAAGTTTCAACTCGATTAATTAAATTAATTCTTAACTAATACAATTTCAATCAATTTCAAATCTGTCTTCTCAACCTTAATTTATTAAATCATCATAACTCTATATTAAAATATAATTTAAATAAATATTTATCCATATTATATTTTGATAAAATCAACTTTATTATTAAACTTATTTTATATCAAATAAATTTATACATAGCTTAAATCGAGAATTTAACTAATTTAAGAATTTAACTATACATATAAAATAGCCTTTATATAATATTTAAAATCAATATTTGTATAAAACCATATATGTTTCCAAACCATAGTAATCATTTCAAAATATTTTATATATAGGCCACGCTGTATGTATATAATTTTCTATCCAATGGTCAAGTGATACGGATATTTATCATTTCAATCCGTAATTTAAATATATACGAGTATATATCATTTCAACCCCCAATGCCAAATTCAATTAAAATGAAAATCGCTTGGGTTTATCATTTCAACCCATAATGATTTTCTCCTATTCTAAAGTCTGTTCGGGTATGTATCATTTCAACCCATAGTGAATTCTATACTAACCGGAAACTTGTAGAGTGATAACAGATATGATAATAATATAACAGACATATATCATCAATATAAATAATAGGTAATGGTGTCAGATGTCACAGGTGGACAGATACAGATAACAGCATATATATAGCAATGTAAATAACTAACAACCGCATATTTCAATTGTCGTTTCAATTGAAATCAGATTTAATAAATAAATGAATATTAATCGTGAGTGATTGCTCACCTTTCGAGGTTAGAGAGGATAGACGCTGAAATTGAGTTATGAATCCAAAACGCATTCCAAAGCAAAGTTAGATGGATACGGATTTGACAGACAAGCTGATAGATAAGGTATTGACAAAATCGAATTGGACTAGATTGATGAAAACAATGGTATAAGTGAATATATATATATATATATATATATATATAATTATGTATAAAAAAATCATATTTTATATTCAAACACTTTTTTAAATTTAAAGGTATATGTATTTCAAAATCATTGTTTTAAATCGAATACATGTAAAAAAATCAAACATATATACATAATATATATAACTAACTAATATATATAAATCATATACAACCTATAATGAAAATAAACAAATAAATTTCAAAATTTATATATATACACATAAAAATATGGAGAAATTGCAACTTTAAAACTTACCCATGGTGAACAAACACACACACACACACACACACACACACACATATATAATTTAACAGATTTTATAAAATCTTATATATATAATATATGTGAACTCAACAGATCAAATATAGACTATATATAAATTATTAATAAAATCAAAGATTAGATTAAAGTAAAATGTACAACTTTATAACCACAACAGGTAAAACTTGTATAAATGTATACATATATAACGCTAACATATTATACAAAACTAATATACATAATTTTAAAATATCCCAATCTATTATAGTCGGAAAAAATAAGACGTATGAAATCACAAAACAGAACTGACAAAAGACAAAGTATATATATGTACACTTTAAATATCAATACTTAAGCAATATCAGAAATCAGCATCTAATCATTTATATATAAATAAGAAATGGAAGATACATCATATATAAACTATGCTGACTCATATAATGTCAGGACACGATTCTTCGTCTTCCGAAAATTCAACATCGATACTCACTTTATCGACTGCCGAGAAATCGAACGACGGAAAACCGAACACTGAGGGTTTTAAGAAAAAGAATTTAGGAAAAGAAAAGAGAAAAAGATAGAAATTAGGGAGGAGAGAAAACAGAAAAGAAGATAGAACATTTTAAAATAGAAGAAAAAGAGAATAGAGGAAAAAGAAAAACAGAAGAAAATAGAACAGAACGGAAAACAAGAACAACATCAGAATCTCACGATTCGCAACGGAACAACATATAATAATAAATGAATAATCTTTAAACAAAGAACTATCAGTTATTACATTTTATACATTACATTACATCATATCATCAGAGTGTACAACAACATACAACAACAAACAGTGCAGCGGAAAAAGAAATACTATATAAGTAATACGCCATGCCATTCATCTTGCCTCCAGCAACTCCAGAATATCCAGTTTATCCTGATAAACCTTAACTCTTGACTGCCCGTGTGGAAATTGGTGGGCACCCAGAGTTTAGGAAGGAAAACAATAAACTCCAAGTCAGTCATGTGACTGGTGTGAGAACTCAAAACAGTTTGTTTATCTTTAAAATCAAAATAGAGGAATATTTTTATTTCAATTCGCAATGCTTTTAAAAATGAGACTACCATAAGACCTCCTGCCACACACACAATGCAAACGCAGACTTAGAGAAGATTTCTCCTTATGATAGTCAAACATGCTTGATACGCATTTAAAAAGAACATTTGATATTATTACTAGTGCATAGTGTAGAAAATTCATTTCGAAAGTAGAATATAAATCTTAGCCAGCATAGGTACCATTATATTATGCCTACTAATAGCTACCATATTAGATGGCAGGTTCTACAACTAATACCGTACAAGTTTCGTATTGGGAATTGGATTTCCAACAAATGGTCAGGCCAAGGAACTTCCCATTGCCACATGAGAATGCCTCTGGAAAGACATCCCCGAGAACCAAACCGGAACTCTGCCAACACAAGGCCGGGTTACCCCTAACTGGATAACTACTGACACGAGCACGCCATTCCCCGATCGTAAACGACCTTTCTCACGGGATCCCGATAGCCAACAACCACAAAGTAATAAATTCGTAGTAACCACATAGGTTAAATATCTGGGCTCCATACCATGATACCACCTCTATCCAGAAGGAAATGTACATACCCTAAAGGGTGCTACCCCTCATAACCTTGCCGCATCTTTCCTGTTTTGACCATTTCCGGGGTGTGAGGTTCGACGAAGTCACGTCCACAAAAACATACTTTATACAAAAGCCATGCTTTGGGTCAACAAATGATCAACACAATGATCACTAAGATAGACGATCAAATAAACGATCCTATCACAATAATCAACACAATGATCATTTCAGCATCACTCAGCATATCACACTACCAAATTGGGAATATATCGCTGATAACATTCAACTACATAACCTCTGAGCTCGTACGTCTCAGAGAAGGGTGTTAAGCTAAAGAATAAATTCTTCGCCACCAACAGAAATATATTTGAAAGAAATCGGCTTTATATCTCAACTTGTAATGTCAGACACACAATCCATACAAGTCTGTTCCGGGCTCGAACAAAACCGAAGGCACTTACAAAGAAGTCCTTGCAATCCGGATATTCACAATCCTGATCGGATTCACCATCACATATGGAGAACTCTATACCGGAGCAACTCGGTGCAGAGTAAATCGACAGGTCATCCTATCGCTCTCGCAAATACCGGGTCTTCAACACCGATCTTCAATGCAATTCACAACGACGTATCACATATTCGGAATGGGTTATACGACCCCATGGTCCTTTCCCGGTTAACCTGAATAGTGAGCGCTTATTCAAAAATAAGTGTAGCATTCACATTCAAACAAATCACATCAATTACCCATTTAAAGGGAAATATTGATAGTCGGTTATTGAACTATCACTGGACATGCACACATCACCAGTTTCCAAATAATTTTCCAAATTATTTATTTTCCAAAATATCTTCACTAGATATATAATTTCATACTTCAAAAATAAATCAATATTTATTTTTCTAAACCAATCCCACTTTCTTTTATAAATTCCTTAGTGAATTTATAATCTAAAGTATTAATGAATATACAACTTCAATTCGATTTATAATATTCATTTTCAATTTATCTTCAAAAAGATAAATTCTCTAATATTCACTTTATTTTGGAAAAACATTTCCATACTTATTTATTCATAAGTAATTCATAATTTTTATTTATTTTCAACACTTGGAAAATATTCAATATACTTCAATCGAAATTAAGTATATATTTCATTCTTTAAGGAAATCATTCACTTAACATATTTATTTGGGCCAAAACGAATGTTACGTAAAACATCGTTACGACGACTCAAATTCACTAGTATAGGGATTCGAAATTAAAATAGATATATAAATCCCAATACTATACAAAACATTTCCTTTCGGAAATCATTTACTATAACAACAGTGTTATAGTCCATCATCTCCTTTTATTTCTCGAAAACGTCTATTTCAACAATAAATGTTGAAATCTATGGTTTCGAATCTCAACACAATTAAAACTTCGTTAGATCGTTTTAATTCAATTTCAATATCACATTCAAAACAATTTCTTTAACATCTTATTCACTATTCAAAAACGTGAATATACTTCATTAACAATTTCATCCTTTTATTCATTTTAATTCAAAGGATTATTCACTATTCAAAAATGTGAATATACTCCATTAATAGGTTTTAACAATTTACTTATCAAAATAAGTCATTTGTGAATTTATAAAACAACGTTTATAAATTCCATTTCTATTTATTTATAAAAGCTTCCTTTTTATAAATTCTTTTATTAACCTATTTCAGTTTATAACTCAATTATAAACTAAAAGTTCATATTATAAGTTAAATACTTATAAAACGATTATTTTACAAAATCGTTCTTTTTAACTTCCCAAATTATAAATCTTATAACTTATAAGATTCATTCATTTATCCAAAATCATTATTTTAATAACTTAATTAATTTTATAAACCTACTGCTTATAAAATTCCATTTATAACTTCACCGTATAAAATTCTATAAATTCCATTCAATTATGAAATTCATTTTCACTTCATTCAAACACTTATAAAAACTCGTTTTATAATGTCCATATTTCAATTTATAAATATCCATTTATAAATCTCTTAATATAATTCAATTTATATTATTCTTTTAAAACTTCTTTAATCTCCTTTATTATTTCACCATTTTGATTTATAAAATAATTAAATTTTATAAATCCTATATTTAAACTTTTCACAAAAATTCTAAAATATCTCGATTAAACTATTTTATAAACTCAATAGCATCATATTCTCAAAAATCAGTTTTTAACTATATTTCTCAAAAATCATAATTTTTGTAACTTTAAAAAATTATAACGTTTATTTATTTAAAATGAATCAATTCCAAAAATATTTTATAAACGTATACTTTCAAAAATCACTTTGAAATCATTTTAAAATTCCAAAATCTGGGTCCAATGATGCTACACACCAAATAGTCAATCACGACTACAACGATATCATATATCAATATGAAAATCCATCAAATATCAAAATATCTGAAATCAAATAAATACTGTTGAGGAATCCAGTTGGATCCCTCCAACCTGTTTCCTGCATTCACAAACATTAGCACAATACCAATTTCGCTCCAGTACGAAATTATCGCGGTATATGTTTTTAATAAATATTATCCGCTTAATAACGGCGTAATAGGGTCTCATCCGCTAAAAAATGCGGGGAATCAACAACTGCAATATATACATATGCCAATATATATATATATATTGATATTATTTATAATACCAATTTCACTGTTTATGAAATATTCGCGGTATATGTTTTTAATAAATAACATCCGCTTACTAACGGCGTATAATGTCTATTTTAACAATCAATAGATATCAATCAACATTCAAACATGCATTCAAATATTTTAAATCTAACTATTTAAAATAAAATCGAAACTAATTCGATTGAGTGAGAAATTCTCACCTTGGTTTTAAATTCCGTTTTAGCGATTTATTTCGAATAAAATTAAACGGACGTTTAATTTTACCCAAAATTCTCACTAACTCCAAACGACTCCAAACCAACTCCATCGCGTAGTGCTCGTCCATACGATTCCAACGCAACTGGTTTCGCGCGTTTTCGACCTCGTATGAAAAAGTTATGAATTATTGAAGTTTGTACACGATTTATATAAACAAATCAACATAATTTAACTAATTTCAAACCACAACCATTCTCAGCCCTTAGATCACACAACTCCACATCTGGACCGTCCCCATCATCTTCCTCCTTTCACGTTCAAGCTTCAGGTTATAGCCGCAACAAACAACCCACTTCATCCATACTAGGGTTTAAAAATTCGATTTCCACGAGCAACACGAACACGATCAGCAACTCCCATGTCGAAGCCCTACCTCTCCACCATGCTCGGCCCCAAGGAGAGCAAGCTCGGCCTCCCCCTTCCACCTAAAAACGCGTGCGCACCTGTAGAGAACGGCCCCTCTTAGCTCCCTCTCCGTTGCACCATTTCCGATCATCACCGTATGGAATCGAAGCTCTCGTCGTGCTCTACGACCTCCGTGTTGAACACTTCGCTTGATTGTGAATGGATTTGGAGAGATTAAGGAATGAAATTGGGACAATTCTGGCCATTCAATAGTTAGGGCCGGCTGTGCAGTTTTTAGGGTTTTATCTTTTTTTTTTATTTATTTTCTTGAGTGAGGGGCTATTTATAAGGAACCGACGAAACACTATTCATCCCGGAAATTCCGAACTCCGATTTACGCGCCGTAGCCAGCGTTTCTAGGGTTTACCCCGCGTTCCGGACACAATGGAACAGGTTTCGGAAGCTAATTCGGAAGTATGTGCGAGTTATGGCTGTAAACGCTCAATTTAAATTAAACCGATTTAAGCGATTTTCTAGGCGTTTTAATTTGTATCGGACAAACAGTAAATCCAATTGACTTGAAATTTGAAACCTTACAATAATATCACATTACGGATCCGATGAAAATGGTTTCGTCGAAATCCGAGACTTTTTGAAAAATGGCTATTTTCACTCGCCAAATTAAAATTAAAAATAAATCGATGCGTTTCGAGCTGCCACGATCAAACGGTAACTCCGATTGACACGAAATTTGAAATCCGGTAATAACTAACTATTACGGATCCAATGGAACTGGTTTCGTTCAATTCTGAGACTGTTCAAAAATTGACTATTTTCACTAGTCGATTTTAATATTAAAATATTCAATTTCCACAAATTAACTTTTAATTTGATTTTAAAAGTTCTAAAATATCATTCTAACTTCCATATGATAAAATAAAATTTTACAAATCATTTTCAATCATATTTAACTATATTTTCAATTATTTCCATAATTTAACATATTAAATTATCGATTTAATTATTCAATTAAATCCAATAATTCAAAATAAAATTTATTCGACTTATAAATTCACTTTTTAATATTTAAAATTAATTAAATATTCATATTTTAATTAATAAAAAATTTTGGTCGTTACAATCTTCCCCACTTAAAAGAATTTCGTCCTCGAAATTATAAGTAAGAAAGGTTACAGAATTTATTAATTTTCCAAAAATTTATAGTTAAACTTCTCACAATAACTTTACTAAGTTTTCAAATCATACTTAGTTATCCTTTCAAAAACAACTACTATTGTTTAACTTTCAATTTCAAATTAAAGTTAAAGTTTTCAAAATTTTCCAATTTTCTCAAATTTTTTCTAACGCCTTAAATTTTCGGAAAAATTCGCCATAGTCTCCTTTGCGCGGCTCGATCCGAAAAAAAAATGACAGTATATATATCACAAATATACATCTCATCAAGTAATGAGGCATCCCAAAGGGAAAAAAGTGTAAAAGTACTGTATTTAATCCGAGATATGTACCTTATATTTTATTAGCAAGCATATACGGCTAATATAGCGCAAAAGCGAGCTCCAAATGCGAAGCAAACGCGATCCGCACCTACTAATTACTCAACAAACAACATGAGAATCATGCATATAGATAATAGTATCGATATACAACATATAGCAACATAACAACTATATATGTCACATAGCAAATGTAGTTAAAGCAACAAATGCAAACATCAACCAACTATCATTCAACTAACATCCATTAATTCAATTCAATTTCAAAGTTGAATTTCATTTATATAACTCAAGTTCACATCCACCACTTAACTTTATTAATTTACTTTGATACTAATATCAACTTCATTCAACATCTCTTAAGTTATACTTCATTTAACTTTAAATTCACTTTTATTCACAACTCATATTCATAAATATATTCATATAGTTTCACTTCTTACATATATAAGTTTATTTCACAATTGCAAATTACTTTAATTATAATTCAATTCTTATAATTCTTTTTGCTTATACAATTCCTTTATTTAGATTATTCAAACAACTTAACAATCAACTTATATACACTTAAATAATTCTGAAAAATTATTCCTTTATATATAAAATATACTCAAGGTAAAATTATTTCATTTACCCCATTTAAAACAATACTGTGCCGAATTGTTCTATTCAAGTGTTTAGAAACCCCTTCGGCATAGTCTTGCGGACCACGCTGACGAAAGTTCATATGCCACTCAATAAACCAATCATCACAATATAAAACAATTTCATATTCACTAACAAATACGCTCTCATAGCTATTATTACACTCAAACTCATTCTAGAGTACTACTGACTCTATCTCTAATGAATTATACCCAACAGAACCATGGTTGTCGCTGAACCATAAGCTCTGATACCACATTGTCAGGACACGATTCTTCGTCTTCCGAAAATTCAACATCGATACTCACTTTATCGACTGCCGAGAAATCGAACGACGGAAAACCGAACACTGAGGGTTTTAAGAAAAAGAATTTAGGAAAAGAAAAGAGAAAAAGATAGAAATTAGGGAGGAGAGAAAACAGAAAAGAAGATAGAACATTTTAAAATAGAAGAAAAAGAGAATAGAGGAAAAATAGAACAGAACGGAAAACAAGAACAACATCAGAATCTCACGATTCGCAGCGGAACAACATATAATAATAAATGAATAATCTTTAAACAAAGAACTATCAGTTATTACATTTTATACATTACATTACATCATATCATCAGAGTGTACAACAACATACAACAACAAAAAGTGCAGCGGAAAAAGAAATACTATATAAGTAATACGCCATGCCATTCATCTTGCCTCCAGCAACTCCAGAATATCCAGTTTATCCTCATAAACCTTAACTCTTGACTGCCCGTGTGGAAATTGGTGGGCACCCAGAGTTTAGGAAGGAAAACAATAAACTCCAAGTCAGTCATGTGACTGGTGTGAGAACTCAAAACAGTTTGTTTATCTTTAAAATCAAAATAGAGGAATATTTTTATTTCAATTCGCAATGCTTTTAAAAATGAGACTACCATAAGACCTCCTGCCACACACACAATGCAAACGCAGACTTGGAGAAGATTTCTCCTTATGATAGTCAAACATGCTTGATACGCATTTAAAAAGAACATTTGATATTATTACTAGTGCATAGTGTAGAAAATTCATTTCGAAAGTAGAATATAAATCTTAGCCAGCATAGGTACCATTATATTATGCCTACTAATAGCTACCATATTAGATGGCAGGTTCTACAACTAATACCGTACAAGTTTCGTATTGGGAATTGGATTTCCAACAAATGGTCAGGCCAAGGAACTTCCCATTGCCACATGAGAATGCCTCTGGAAAGACATCCCCGAGAAACAAACCGGAACTCTGCCAACACAAGGCCGGGTTACCCCTAACTGGGTAACTACTGACACGAGCACGCCATTCCCCGATCGTAAACGACCTTTCTCACGGGATCCCGATAGCCAACAACCACAAAGTAATAAATTCGTAGTAACCACATAGGTTAAATATCTGGGCTCCATACCATGATACCACCTCTATCCAGAAGGAAATGTACATACCCTAAAGGGTGCTACCCCTCATAACCTTGCCGCATCTTTCCTGTTTTGACCATTTCCGGGGTGTGAGGTTCGACGAAGTCACGTCCACAAAAACATACTTTATACAAAAGCCATGCTTTGGGTCAACAAATGATCAACACAATGATCACTAAGATAGACGATCAAATAAACGATCCTATCACAATAATCAACACAATGATCATTTCAGCATCACTCAGCATATCACACTACCAAATTGGGAATATATCGCTGATAACATTCAACTACATAACCTCTGAGCTCGTACGTCTCAGAGAAGGGTGTTAAGCTAAAGAATAAATTCTTCGCCACCAACAGAAATATATTTGAAAGAAATCGGCTTTATATCTCAACTTGTAATGTCAGACACACAATCCATACAAGTCTGTTCCGGGCTCGAACAAAACCGAAGGCACTTACAAAGAAGTCCTTGCAATCCGGATATTCACAATCCTGATCGGATTCACCATCACATATGGAGAACTCTATACCGGAGCAACTCGGTGCAGAGTAAATCGACAGGTCATCCTATCGCTCTCGCAAATACCGGGTCTTCAACACCGATCTTCAATGCAATTCACAACGACGTATCACATATTCGGAATGGGTTATACGACCCCATGGTCCTTTCCCGGTTAACCCGAATAGTGAGCGCTTATTCAAAAATAAGTGTAGCATTCACATTCAAACAAATCACATCAATTACCCATTTAAAGGGAAATATTGATAGTCGGTTATTGAACTATCACTGGACATGCACACATCACCAGTTTCCAAATAATTTTCCAAATTATTTATTTTCCAAAATATCTTCACTAGATATATAATTTCATACTTCAAAAATAAATCAATATTTATTTTTCTAAACCAATCCCACTTTCTTTTATAAATTCCTTAGTGAATTTATAATCTAAAGTATTAATGAATATACGACTTCAATTCGATTTATAATATTCATTTTCAATTTATCTTCAAAAAGATAAATTCTCTAATATTCACTTTATTTTGGAAAAACATTTTCATACTTATTTATTCATAAGTAATTCACAATTTTTATTTATTTTCAACACTTGGAAAATATTCAATATACTTCAATCGAAATTAAGTATATATTTCATTCTTTAAGGAAATCATTCACTTAACATATTTATTTGGGTCAAAACGAATGTTACGTAAAACATCGTTACGACGACTCAAATTCACTAGTATAGGGATTCGAAATTAAAATAGATATATAAATCCCAATACTATACAAAACATTTCCTTTCGGAAATCATTTACTATAACAACAGTGTTATAGTCCATCATCTCCTTTTATTTCTCGAAAACGTCTATTTCAACAATAAATGTTGAAATCTATGGTTTCGAATCTCAACACAATTAAAACTTCGTTAGATCGTTTTAATTCAATTTCAATATCACATTCAAAACAATTTCTTTAACATCTTATTCACTATTCAAAAACGTGAATATACTTCATTAACAATTTCATCCTTTTATTCATTTTAATTCAAAGGATTATTCACTATTCAAAAATGTGAATATACTCCATTAATAGGTTTTAACAATTTACTTATCAAAATAAGTCATTTGTGAATTTATAAAACAACGTTTATAAATTCCATTTCTATTTATTTATAAAAGCTTCCTTTTTATAAATTCTTTTATTAACCTATTTCAGTTTTTAACTCAATTATAAACTAAAAGTTCATATTATAAGTTAAATACTTATAAAACGATTATTTTACAAAATCGTTCTTTTTAACTTCCCAAATTATAAATCTTATAACTTATAAGATTCATTCATTTATCCAAAATCATTATTTTAATAACTTAATTAATTTTATAAACCTACTGCTTATAAAATTCCATTTATAACTTCACCGTATAAAATTCTATAAATTCCATTCAATTATGAAATTCATTTTCACTTCATTCAAACACTTATAAAAACTCGTTTTATAATGTCCATATTTCAATTTATAAATATCCATTTATAAATCTCTTAATATAATTCAATTTATATTATTCTTTAAAACTTCTTTAATCTCCTTTATTATTTCACCATTTTGATTTATAAAATAATTAAATTTTATAAATCCTATATTTAAACTTTTCACAAAAATTCTAAAATATCTCGATTAAACTATTTTATAAACTCAATAGCATCATATTCTCAAAAATCAGTTTTTAACTATATTTCTCAAAAATCATAATTTTTGTAACTTTAAAAAATTATAACGTTTATTTATTTAAAATGAATCAATTCCAAAAATATTTTATAAACGTATACTTTCAAAAATCACTTTGAAATCATTTTAAAATTCCAAAATCTGGGTCCAATGATGCTACACACCAAATAGTCAATCACGACTACAACGATATCATATATCAATATGAAAATCCATCAAATATCAAAATATCTGAAATCAAATAAATACTGTTGAGGAATCCAGTTGGATCCCTCCAACCTGTTTCCTGCATTCACAAACATTAGCACAATACCAATTTCGCTCCAGTACGAAATTATCGCGGTATATGTTTTTAATAAATATTATCCGCTTAATAACGGCGTAATAGGGTCTCATCCGCTAAAAAATGCGGGGAATCAACAACTGCAATATATACATATGCCAATATATATATATTGATATTATTTATAATACCAATTTCACTGTTTATGAAATATTCGCGGTATATGTTTTTAATAAATAACATCCGCTTACTAACGGCATATAATGTCTATTTTAACAATCAATAGATATCAATCAACATTCAAACATGCATTCAAATATTTTAAATCTAACTATTTAAAATAAAATCGAAACTAATTCGATTGAGTGAGAAATTCTCACCTTGGTTTTAAATTCCGTTTTAGCGATTTATTTCGAATAAAATTAAACGGACGTTTAATTTTACCCAAAATTCTCACTAACTCCAAACGACTCCAAACCAACTCCATCGCGTAGTGCTCGTCCATACGATTCCAACGCAACTGGTTTCGCGCGTTTTCGACCTCGTATGAAAAAGTTATGAATTATTGAAGTTTGTACACGATTTATATAAACAAATCAACATAATTTAACTAATTTCAAACCACAACCATTCTCAGCCCTTAGATCACACAACTCCACATCTGGACCGTCCCCATCATCTTCCTCCTTTCACGTTCAAGCTTCAGGTTATAGCCGCAACAAACAACCCACTCCATCCATACTAGGGTTTAAAAATTCGATTTCCACGAGCAACACGAACACGATCAGCAACTCCCATGTCGAAGCCCTACCTCTCCACCATGCTCGGCCCCAAGGAGAGCAAGCTCGGCCTCCCCCTTCCACCTAAAAACGCGTGCGCACCTGTAGAGAACGGCCCCTCTTAGCTCCCTCTCCGTTGCACCATTTCCGATCATCACCGTATGGAATCGAAGCTCTCGTCGTGCTCTACGACCTCCGTGTTGAACACTTCGCTTGATTGTGAATGGATTTGGAGAGATTAAGGAATGAAATTGGGACAATTCTGGCCATTCAATAGTTAGGGCCGGCTGTGCAGTTTTTAGGGTTTTATCTTTTTTTTTTATTTATTTTCTTGAGTGAGGGGCTATTTATAAGGAACCGACGAAACACTATTCATCCCGGAAATTCCGAACTCCGATTTACGCGCCGTAACCAGCGTTTATAGGGTTTACCCCGCGTTCCGAACACAATGGAACAGGTTTCGGAAGCTAATTCGGAAGTATGTGCGAGTTATGGCTGTAAACGCTCAATTTAAATTAAACCGATTTAAGCGATTTTCTAGGCGTTTTAATTTGTATCGGACAAACGGTAAATCCAATTGACTTGAAATTTGAAACCTTACAATAATATCACATTACGGATCCGATGAAAATGGTTTCGTCGAAATCCGAGACTTTTTGAAAAATGGCTATTTTCACTCGCCAAATTAAAATTAAAAATAAATCGATGCGTTTCGAGCTGCCACGATCAAACGGTAACTCCGATTGACACGAAATTTGAAATCCGGTAATAACTAACTATTACGGATCCAATGGAACTAGTTTCGTTCAATTCTGAGACTGTTCAAAAATTGACTATTTTCACTAGTCGATTTTAATATTAAAATATTCAATTTCCACAAATTAACTTTTAATTCGATTTTAAAAGTTCTAAAATATCATTCTAACTTCCATATGATAAAATAAAATTTTAAAAATCATTTTCAATCATATTTAACTATATTTTCAATTATTTCCATAATTTAACATATTAAATTATCGATTTAATTATTCAATTAAATCCAATAATTCAAAATAAAATTTATTCGACTTATAAATTCACTTTTTAATATTTAAAATTAATTAAATATTCATATTTTAATTAATAAAAATTTTGGGTCGTTACATATAAATAAAGACTGTAACTTATATAGTAACTTACATAATAAAATATACTTTATATATATATCAAATCAAATATACAACTTCCATCAAAACATCGTCTATAGGCTAATATATTATATAACCAATGTAAACCTATATATAAAACTTGTAGGATCGATTTCACCCTAGAGGGGGGTGAATAGGGTAATGTTGTTAATTATAAAAAATTAATTGCGGAAGCTTGTAAAATTATTTCAACACAGATAAATCAGAATTATAGCAGCACAGATAATAGAAAAATAATAAATGCAGAAATAGAACGACGCATAATTTACTCAGCTTCGGCAAAACCCTGCCTACGTGCTGCCCCTAAGGTTTCTACTAGAAATTAAGTAGTCACACGCTTACACACGTAAACTCGCGACACCCGCTACTGACTAACCTAACTCTATGCTCAAAACCCTGCCACAACTCAGCCGCTGAGTTGTGAATTCTCAAACTACGCCACGTAGTTTGTCCCCTAGTCACACGACTAGAAATTATAATGGTTTAAAAAGGAAAAATACAATTTAAAACACAATTAAAAATAATAACCCTATTTTTAACTACTAAGCCTTATAATTGAAACATGGTCGGCCCAATCCCCTTTTCTTTTTATTATATCGGTCGTTCCTTTTTCCTTTGCTCTGTATAATGGCTGCTTGGTCTCGTTTTACTTTGCTTGCAAATTAGGGCTTTGTTTAAAATTGAAGAAGTCGACTTTAATTTCTGAAGCTTCGTTCCTCTTTCTCTCTGTCGATCGCTTTCGGCTTACTTCAATTCGATTGAGTTCGTCTTTGATTCGGGTATGTAATTTATGCTTTTTTCTCTCTGGTTTGAATACTCGAAGTCAATTACCTTTTCGGTCGGTGATGATTTGGGTTTTTATATAGATTCGAATTCCTAAATTTTTGTTCGTCTGATAGTTGCTTGACTTCGTCTCGGCCACTCGATTATGTTTTGATGTTGATGATTTATCTAACTTTGTCAATTTCATATAATTGTTGCTTGATACTCACGTTCCTGATTCATGACTTGGTTAATTTACTTGGCCACCACGGTTTGAATCTGCACTGTTTGATCTTTGGTCTTTTTGACTTCGGCTTGTAATATTGTGATGATTCCTTGCTCACCACGGTTTCAATTTTGCTGCCATTTTGTTGACTTCAGTCACTTGATATTGATACTGTTCGTCACTCTGTTGACTTCAGCTTGTACCTTGATTTACTTGCGGCCTTGACTTTGGTATTTTCCCTTTTGGCATCGGCTCTTGATAACTTTGATATGAAACTGTTGATTTCGGCACTAGATTGAATTCCTTGTGATTTAGTTTTACTGTTTAGATTCAATGCACTACATATTGTACCTATTATTGCTTGGATATTGAACTGCTTCATGCTTCATTGTCTTGTTCAAACCTGATACTTTCATTTGCACTTGGTCACTGTGTTTTACAGTTGCATTCCTGTATGTGCTTCGAGTCATGGTAGTAGTGACTTGAACTTTTAGCCATTGGTTTGATGTACTTCATTGTGTTTGACATGAAATGGTTCATCACTGTTTTATGTAATGTTGCATTGAGTATTTGTGTTCATTGTGATGGCACTGTCCAGTTGAGATTGAGTTGTATAACTTGAACTTGATCTTGAGTTGGTTCCATTTGCTTCTGCACTGCTTCATTGATACATACATATGTCTTGTTGAAATGTGGTATTTGTATTTGATGTGTGCACCACTTATGGTCTTGTTTTCACACTGCTGTCACTTGTATTTGCCATAGTGTTGCAGTCTTTGTAAAAAAAAACATTCGAGGCAATTTGCATATTTTTTTCGTGACACTCTGCTTGGTGTTGCTTGATGCTTTGTACTTGTAGTCTGATTTTGTGCATTTGTGTTTGTTAATTTCTGCTTGGTGTTGCTGCATTGAATTCATATTGTCATTTGAGAACTTTTGCGTTGTACTTTTGTTTGGTGCACATCCTTGACTTGTTGCAGTGTTCATTCTAGATTTTAACTATGTCAAGTTGCTGTTTCATTGCGTTTGGTCATTTATATACTTCATGTATACTTCCAGTTGTGCTTGCCTTGGAGTTTCAGACCTGTAGCATTATGTTGTATCTGATTTCGCTGGTTTGAGTTTTTTGCTGCCTTCATGTACATGCTAAGTCTCGTTGACATCGTCTGGTATGCATTTGCTTGATGGTCTGAATGGACTAACCTTTCACTTGAGACCATATGTAGATTGCATGGCCTTTGTTGTATACTTGCTGTGTATTGAGGGTGCTTCCGACCGTTTTATTGCATTTGGATTTGTTTTTCGAATTACACCTGAGTTGAATCCAGCTTGTAGCTCGGATTTGACCTTGTGCTGATATTGTGACATTATTTTTATTGCACTTGAGTTGAAACCGGCGTTTTGGGCTTGACCTGTGCTCACATGTCACTGTAATTCTATCAAGTGTATATATCGGTGTGCACGGCCTTGTGGCATATACAGTGATACACTATGTATGTCACAAGCTGTTCGTGCATGATGAATTGAAAATTAAATGATGACGAACAACCCAAATAAGTGAGGCAAATATTATTTTCAACATCCATATTTTATTTTATACTGTAAAAATATTTCCTTTTCAATTTTACCACGTCAATATTTATTTTTGCAAATTGCTCAGATGTTGGATTCAATTTGGAGTGAAGTTGAAGATAAAATATGAGTTGAGTGAATGAGTGATATGTAGTGAGGTCAAATGTAAATGTGAATCGTGATGTAATCAAAATTGTACTGTAATTGAAATTGTATATATATAGTGAGAGCCTGAAATTTGTACTATTCAAAGATTGTAATAAATATTTGTTTGAATAAAATTTCTGTTTGAATTCAAATTCTGTGTTATTTATCTTTATTCAGCAAATATTTATTTAATCTATGAAAAATAAAATAGTACATTACAAATACATTTAAACGAATATATATATATATATATATATATATATATGTTTATTATCATCAAACAAAAATCATATAATCGCTTATTCAACAATCTCCCCCTTTGATGATAACAAACATATATTTAAGATTTTAAATATGTTAAATGTATTTGATCATTGATATACTCTAATTGCTCCCCCTATTTAAATGCTTCCTCTCTACACAAAGCTCCCCTTACATATATGCATACAATTAAAAACATGCAAATAGAAAATATTTGACCTTTGCTTGATTTTATTTGACAAAATCTTAACTTTTCTCTCCCCCTTTTCTTATCAGCAAAAGAGTAATAGTGTTAGAAAACATGGAAATAAAGTGATAGATATTAATCCAATATTAAAACTCAATTGAATATAAATATTAAATTTCAATAAAAAATCAAACAAAAATCATAAATACTTTGTTAGGCGCATATTCCACTTTTAGAATGATGGGAATGATGTCATCATATAAAACCATATAGTTGTGTCTATTTGTGGTATATTTATATAAGGAATTTGAATATCTACTGACCATGCATAACCATTAGGACTTTTAAATGAGATTAGTAGTATTCCAATTTTATTTTAAAAATATGAATTCAAGTATCTTCTAACCACGCGTAACCGCGAGGACTTTTAAATGGGATTAGAATCAACTTGTTTATTTTAAAAAATCAATTTTGATATGTGTTCCATACGTGCATAACCGTGAGGACTTTTAATGAGAATGGAAGCACATAACAAATTTCAAGTAATTCACTCATGCATAACCGTGAGGACTATTAAATAAGAGTGAATACTTTGGATTTTATTTTAATTTATTTTATTATCATTATTATTAATATATTTTTATTTAAAAAAATGTAAAATGAAAAACGAATGATTCATGTTTAAAGTGCCACATATTGACAAACTATATTGAATTTTGATGGGTAATGGTTGTTAGAAATATGACAGAAATAGAGATGGTCATGGAATTTTTACCAGTAAAAAGTGTTATAACTCTTGTTTAAATTTCTAAAGAAATTTACTAATTATACCATCTCGAGTCATAATATATGATAAATATCAACACTCATCACTTTTTCAATCACTATTTATCTTTTCAATAATTATTACGGAGTCAGATTTGTCAAAATTGTCATTTAAAATCAAATTCAAAAATAATTATAAAATCAATTTTTCAAAATGACTGATCTGAAAACATGGTCAAAAATGATTTTCTCGAAGGGGTTATATGAGAAAAATTTCTGCTATTTGAAAATTATTTGAAATGAAAAATATTCAGATATTTTCTTTGAAAAACGATGCAGTTACTAAATGTCTCAACAAAAATTATGTTCAACTAGTAATTTTTCTATCAACTAGATTACCAGTGTAATATGCATCTGAGTTTCTCTTTCACTCAAAATTATCATTAATTTAATTTGATAGACCAGACCATGAAGTGTGCAACAAAAAAAACTCAAAATCAATTTTAACAGCTTTTTAAATTACATTCTCTTGAATTTGAATAGAAACCGTGTAAATAATCAAAAACCGTGAATATAGATTTAGCCGTTAAATAACCAAATGTATTGTCATCCAATAAAACACTATTATTAATCCAAACTAATATATATGAAGTAATTCAAAGAATCTAGAGATTTTTATAGTGTTCTTGGCATGAGAATATAATTGGCCAACAATTTTGAACAAGTCAGAATCAAAAATCATCATTATTTCATCATCACATTATTGGTTGATTTAACTCAGATTAAGGTGCAAATTATCACATTTAGTATATCGTTCAAATACCATTACCTGTTTTACCTTTACAATATTTTTCGGATGTCCATTGTGATTCTGTCACCTTTATACTGGGCTAAGGAACATTTCTTTGTTGCTCATTGTGTCCTTGGAACAGCCAAAATCCAAGTAGCACTATTGTTGTTCCTTAGCCTGCCACCACACCTACACGATGAAATTTTTTTGTGACCTATTTGTTTTTATAGGTCCATGATTGTTAGTGGCAGAATATTTTGAAAAATAATTTTGTAAAGACCCAAAACTATTTATATATGTTCCTTTCGGCACCCAGATTTGTTTAACTTTGAGAGATTTTATATTTGTGTCTTTTGGAACCCAAATTGGCATAGTTTTCACGTGTTTGGGTCTATACCAACAACTATTTTGATTGTGTCCAAATTTTCTACAAATTGTGCACATTAAATTTTCTTGATTAATCTCATTTCTAACATTTTTGGATTGATTATATCCAAGCCCTTGTCTAACTGTATTAACAGTTTGCTTCCCTAATAACATATTCAACGATTTTTCACTTTTGGAAATTTTATCTAAAGTCGTTGACAATTGTTGGACTTGTATTTTGAGAGATTCATTTTCGTTTAACAATTGTGTTCACTTTTTAATAGAATTCTCTCTCCTAGTATTTTCACTCTCTTTCAAAATCAGAATTTCATTTTCAAGTGATTTTATATTAATTTCTGATTTTTTAATTTCTTTTTCGAATATTGGACACTTATCACACTTAGGGATCCTACTTTGATAATTTTTAACTAATTGGTAAAGTTGTTCATTTAATTCTATCAAAGTATCTTTCTGCGATTCAAGTTTGGCATACTTCTCCCTAAGTCGTTCAAAACAGCCATTTACTTCGTGGAAATATATAAGTAATTCCGAGTGAGTGAGTTTTGATACCTCGCTTGGCTCATCATCGTCGCTATCAGTTATATTTCCTTGAAGGCACATATCTGCTTTCTCACTCTCACTGCTAGAACTTTGATTATCTTCATCACTTGTATTCCACGTGGCTGCAAAACTTCTCCTTTTTGATTTCTTTTCAAAGTCGCGTCGATTTTGAGGACAATTGGGCTTGATGTGTCTAGATTGGTTGCACTTGTGACAAATGATCTTCTGTTCTTCTGAGTAGTCTAGTGCTTTGGCTATTCTGCTTTTCAATTTTTGATTTCGAGCTGGATTTCCGTATTTATAATTCCACTTTTTGAATTTCTTCATTAGTAGTGCCATCTCTGTTGCTCCATCATCATCATCATCGTTATCATCATCACTTTCGGTTGTTCCTTTGAGAGCTATTGATTTCTTTCGAGTGTCACCTCCTTCACGCTCTTCTTTGAATTTCATTTCTAGCTCATAAGTGGTGAGATTTCCGATGAGTTCTTCAACTTTCGTCTGTTTTAAATCTTTTGATTCTTGAATGGCAGTCACTTTGGCTTCAAATCTTCGCGGAAGAACTCTGATGATTTTTCGGACTATCTCCAACTCTGTGTATGGTTTTCCGAGAGCTTTTGATTTATATAGGATATTGGAAAGTCGTCCATACATCTCTTTGATATTTTCTTCCTTTGCCATTGTGAAGTTCTCGTATTCACTGCTTAGTATGGAAAGGCGAGATTCTTTGACTTGAGATGTTCCTTCGTGAGTCACTTCTAGTGTGTGCCATATTTCCTGCGCAGTTAGACAATGTGAGATACGATTAAATTCAAATTGATCCAATGAACAGATAATAGAATTCATAGCTTTAGCATTAGCATTTTATAATTTATTTTCTAGTTCTGTCCATTGATCCTTTGGTTTCTCTATTTCCTGATTATCTGCAATTATAGTTGGTGCTCTATAACCTATCTCAACAATATTCCAAGCATCAATGGTTTTCATAAAAAATTTCATTCTATTTTTCCAGTAAGCGTATTCACCATTGAACATTGGTGGTCTAACTATGGACTGACCCTAAACAAAAGCATTATTAATAGAAGCCATTTTTAAAATTCAAATTTTTAAAACAAAGATTGGTTTTTGAAAAACGATTTTTTTAAACAAAGGTTGACTTCTATTCCTAGCTCTGGTACCACTTGTAGGATCGGTTTCACCCTAGAGGGGGGTGAATAGGGTGATGCTGTTAATTATAAAAAATTAATCGCGTAAGCTTATAAAATTATTTCAACATAGATAAATCAGAATTATAGCAGCACAGATAATAGTAGAATAATAAATGCAGAAATAGAACGACACAGAATTTACCCAGCTTCGGCAAACCCTGCCTACGTGTTGCCCCTAAGGTTTCTACTAGAAATTAAGTAGTCACACGCTTACACACGTAAACTCGCGACACTCGTTGCTGACTAACCTAACTCAACGCTCAAAACTCTGCCACAACTCAGTCACTGAGTTGCGAATTCTCAAACTACGCCACGTAGTTTGTCACCTAGTCACACGACTAGAAATTACAATGGTTTACAAAGGAAAAATACAATTTAAAACACAATTAAAAATAAAAACCCTATTTTTAACTATTAAGCCTTATAAATGAAACAAGGTCGGCCCAATCCCCTTTTCTTTTTATTATATCGGTCGTTCCTTTTTCCTTCGCTCTGTATAATAGCGGCTTGTTCTCGTTTTCCTTTGCTTGCAAATTAGGGCTTTGTTTAAAATTGAAGAAGCCGACTTTAATTTCTGAAGCTTCGTTCCTCTTTCTCTCTGTCGATCGCTTTCGGCTTACTTCAATTCGATTGAGTTCGTCTTTGATTCGGGTATGTAATTTATGCTTTTTTCTCTCTGGTTTGAATACTTGAACTCAATTACCTTTTCGGCCGGTGATGATTTGGGTTTTTATATAGATTCGAATTCCTAAATTTTTGTTTGTCTGATAGTTGCTTGACTTCGTCTTGGCCACTCGATTATGTTTTGATGTTGATGATTTATCTGACTTTGTCAATTTCATATAATTGTTGCTTGATACTCACGTTCCTGATTCATGACTTGGTTAATTTACATGGCCACCATGGTTTCAAATCTGCACTGTTCGATCTTTGGTCTTTTTGACTTCGGCTTATGATATTGTGATGATTCCTTGCTCACCACGGTTTCAATTTTATTGGTATTTTGTTGACTTTAGTCACTTGATATTGATACTGTTCTTCACTCTGTTGACTTCAGCTTGTACCTTGATTTACTTGCGGTCTTGACTTTGGTATTTTCCCTGTTGGCATCGGCTCTTGATAACTTTGATATGAAACTGTTGATTTCGGCACTAGATTGAATTCCTTGTGATTTAGTTTTACTGTTTATATTCAGTGCACTATATATTGTACCTGTTATTGCTTGGATATTGAACTGCTTCATGCTTCATTGTCTTGTTCAAACCTGATACTTTCATTTGCACTTGGTCACTGTGTTTTACTGTTGCATTCCTATACGTGCTTCGAGTCATGGTAGTAGTGACTTGAACTTTTAGCCTTTGGTTTGATGTACTTCATTGAGTTTGACATGAAATGGTTCATCACTGTTTTATGTAATGTTGCATTGAGTATTTGTGTTCATTGTGATGGCACTGTCCAGTTGAGATTGAGTTGTATAACTTGAACTTGATCTCGAGTTGGTGCCATTTGCTTCTGCACTGCTTCATTGATACATACATATGTCTTGTTGAAATGTTGTATTTGTATTTGATGTGTGCACCACTTGTGGTCTTTGTTTTCACACTACTATCACTTGTAATTGCCGTAGTGTTGCAGTCTTTGTAAAAAAAACATTCGAGGCAGTTTGCATATTTGTTTCGTGACACTTTGCTTGGTGTTGCTTGATGCTTTGTACTTGTAGTCTGATTTTGTGCATTTGTGTTTGTTAACTTCTGCTTGGTGTTGCTGCGTTGAATTAATATTGTCATTTGAGAACTTTTGTGTTGTACTTTTGTTTGGTGCACATCCTTGACCTGTTGCAGTGTTCATTCTAGCTTGTAACTGTGTCAAGTTGTTGTTTCATTGAGTTTGGTCATTTATATACTTCATGTATACTTCCAGTTGTGCTTGCTTGGAGTTTCAGACCTGTAGCATTATGTTGTATCTGATTTTGCTGGTTTGAGTTTTTTGCTGCCTTCATGTACATGTTGAGTCTCGTTGACATCGTCTGATATGCATTTGCTTGATGGTTTGAATGGACTGTCTAACCTTTCACTTGAGACTGTATGTAACTTGCATGGCCTTTGTTGTATACTTGCCGTGTATTGAGGGTGCTTCCGACCATTTTATTGCATTTGGATTTGTTTTTCGAATTACACCTGAGTTGAATCTAGCTTGTAGCTCGGATTTGACCTTGTGCTGATATTGTGACATTATTTTTATTGCACTTGAGTTGAACCCGACGTTTTGGGCTTGACCTATGCTCACATGTCCCTGTAATTCTATCAAGTGTATATATCGGTGTGCACGACCTTGTGGCATATACAGTGATACACTGTGTATGTCACAAGCTGTTCATGTATGATGAATTGAAAATTAAATGATGACGAACAACCCAAATAACCGAGGCAAATATTATTTTCAACATCCACATTTTATTTTATACTGCAAAAATATTTCATTTTCAATTTTACTGTGTCAATATTTATTTTTGCAGATTGCTCAGATGCTGGATTCAATTTAGAGTGAAGTTGATGATAAAATACGAGTTGAGTGAATGAGTGATATGTAGTGAGGTCAAATGTAAATGTGAATTCTGATGTAATCAAAATTGTAATGTAATTGAAATTGTATATATATAGTGAGAGCTTGAAATTTGTATTATTCAAAGATTGTAATAAATATTTGTTTGAATAAAATTTCTGTTTGAATTCAAATTCTGTGTTATTTATTTTTATTCAGCAAATATTTATTTAATCTATGAAAATAAAATAGTACATTAACAAATACATTTAAACGAATATATATATATATGTTTATTATCATCAAACAAAAATCATATAATCGCATATTCAACAAAACTATCATATCATAACAGTTAACAAACTTACGTTATTATAATTTATATACTACACAACATATCAAATACAAGTTTATATAATAACATATATATAATACTAACATATTACATACAACAAAACACAAACCTTTATATTGTAAATAAATAATAATTATATATACGTTGGATATGTACCTCTATATAGAGAAGCACAGTTCATGTCTTTCAAAAATTTTCAAAGCCTTCAATATTCTCATTTCAAAACTAAATTTGATAACTTTATATATATCCAATTATATAACTTATATTAATATAATACAAATTTATATAATAATAAAATACTAATAAAACTAATATACTTACAAAACCTAGTCAAGTAAACAGACAGTTAAATATCTCTTTGTAAAACCAATATAGTACCAACGCATAACTTCCATACTATACGAACAACTAATATAACTTGAATCTAAAACACACACACACACACACACACACACACACACACACACACACACACACATATATATATATATATATAAAGAACAAAATACACACACCAATGTTTTCGAAAGAAATAGGCCGAGCATGGGCGAACAGGTGGGTTGAACTAGAGCTGAAGGGGAAATGATCGGATCTGATGGTGGTTGCTGGAGGCTTCAAGGTGGTGTGCCGGTGTTGCATGCGGGTGGAAGGCACTTGGCGGCTAGGTTGAAGGCACGGTGGAGCTCGGTTGATGGCACGGTGGAGCTCGGCGCGGAGGAGGAGGGAGAGGCCAAAGAGTTGTTGGTCGAGTATGAGGAGATTCGACTAACGGCAAAAGGAAGGAGGAGGATCGGCTCGAACATGGGAACGTTGTAGCATGGAGGAGGTGAACAAGCATGCATGACTTTGTATCATAATTTAGAATGTGCTATCACTTTCTTTGAACAATTTTTTTGTTTCTTTTCCTCTTCTAGCTTGCAAATGAATAGAGAAGGAGACTATCAAAATATTAGATGTTGGAAATGGTAACTGAAATAAATTTAGAATGTGGAAATAGCAAAGATTGAATGGGAACAAAATTTAAAAGTTAGGAATAGTAGCGGCTAAAGGATAATATAAATATCAATAATGGAAATAATGAATTCAAAAATCATAAAAGTTAATAGCCGATGGGAAAATAAAGGGTTAGTGACTATTAAATTTCTGGCCGTTGGACACACGAAAAGACAACGGATACAAAAAGCTAGAATATGGAACCGATATGGCAGGCCGTTTTCTTCGATTCCGTCATGCACCAGACCTCAAAATAAAGAAAAAAATATACTGCGGAGATCAGCACGACGAGACGATAAAAATGGTATATTGATATCAGTGGTACGATCACCCGAACAAAAGTCGATAATCGGTGCCGATATACGCCGCTATTCCGTATGGAAAAATCCAAACGGAGCTAGAAACGTCCGAATTTCGTAAACGAATTCTGCAGTCTGATTCAGAGTGTTCTAAATAAATTTTCTCATGTTGACATATTTAGGTTTCGGAACACTTTTAAATTCAACTGTTATTAACTGATTTAAACTGAATTTCTAGCGACTGATAGAACATCTATATTATTCGACGAAAATTTGCCATTTGCTATGTCTAGATAGACGTATACCAAATATCAAATTTATATTTCAAAAATTTATTGTTTAAAATTTCACAAAATTTCAATTAAATATATAAATGAAACAATTAAGTATTATTAAAATTTGACCGCGTCGTTACAACACCTAACTAGCTGACTTTATGAAGCTTCTTAAGAGTTTAATGCAAAATATTTTCATTTCAAATTAATATTCTCTTAAGAAAATAAGTTTATGCATAAAAAGTTTAACCAACTTCCGACAAGTAAAAAACTGTTTATTAATAAAAAGATTTTCGGTCATATTATCGATGTTTCTTAAAAGTAACTATTTTTAAAACATTTTTCCAAAACAACTTTAATGTCCTTAGTTATGATTTAAAAGGGGTTTAAAAGGTAATTAAATCACTTTAGTAACATTCAATCCAAGATTCAAATATTTAAAAAATTCAGATATTTAAATACGGAATATTCTTAATTCTGAGTCGCTACAGTTTGGTTCAAATTTTGTTCTTACATTCATTTCAAAAATATCATCTAAAACCCATGCCTTCTTCTTAAAAGGGAGAAGTAAGAATAATAACCGATTCAACATTCTTTATTAATAGCAATATGATACATAAACACAAAATAACCATGCAAACATCATATAATTATTCCATACTATTAGGTGCTATGACATTGTTTATTCAAAGTACGTTAAATATAACTTAACTTTAATGGATGTTACTCATTACAATATGTAAAGAAGATAACAAAAGAAATATCGCACGAGCATCCCATACCATCATGTGTTATAACTTTGTTTATCCAAAGTACTCATTATATTGAATTACATCAAACTCAACACTACTGCTAACTGATACAAGAATGTTCAATCACTTATTGACTTCATATGTATTAAATAATACCCTTTTAATAAATTCATCAAAGTATTTACAAGAATATATTTTATATTTCTGTGGAAATTCTTTTGTAAAATACTCAAGTAAAATCCTTTCACGAATAAAATACAAAAAAACCCATTTATCTTGAATCAGCGGATATAATTATAGTCCTTTATAACTTTGTAGATACTTTACTATCCAAAATTCTCACTCCAAAATATTTTTCATTCCATAAAAAAAATTCAAGTACTATATTCAAACTTTAATATTCTAAATAGCGGAAATAATAATAATTCTGCAATTCTCTTTCATTTCAAAATATGTCCTTTGAATATTTATAAGTGCATTTGCTTCAAATTATTTAAAACATATTTTCAGTTAAAGAATCTAGCCAAAGCTCTCTCTTCCCTATATAAGTCAAAGCATGATTAAACACTGATGAAGAAGTGATAAACTTATATAAGAGAATTTTGAATTTTACACTTTTCACTGGCCAACCTATTGTGTTTCCTAATTTCACTGCATACTACATTGATTAATTGTTCAAGAACCCTGGTATACCTTTATTGTGTAGCCCTATTCATTGCAAATGCAAAGATTGTTGAATCGGAAATATACATTCTTAAATTTGCAGCTAAAGGAGTTTATATTTTTATTAACAATATCTATACTTGAAGAAAAACTATCTATATCTACGATTGGAATTGATATAAATGACGTAGAAATTAATGATATGGGCAACTTGTATAACATATTTCATCAAAATACGGGTAGTTGGAGTATTTAGAATTTAAAAGATAGTATTAAACTGATTGTTAAATTATCCAGTATAACAATGTATTGAAAACTTGTAGCTTGGTCTAAATTTACCCTTGGGTCCAAAAAGCTACATATGCATTGGTGAAAGAAAGGTGAATTAGGATGATGCCTTTTTAGGAACTCATTGGAAATTGAAATAGTCTAGGAATATAAACAGTTACATTCCTTCTTGTAAATTGCTCGCTTGCATGTTTTGTCATCTAATGCGAAACTATCTAACGAGCATGTTGTTAGTTAGGACCTGGGTTTCAACTAATAAGGAAAGTTGTGGTAGGATGAAAAGTAGGACTACTTTTATTCCCTACCCACCATATGTAAAGGAGAGGCGCATGGTCCTGCTGAAGAAGATATTCGAGAAGCAAATTCTAAGGATGATGACTACATTACCCTGTACTAGACGACCTTGATCAAAATAACAAAATGGCTAAAACAAACTTGGAAGACCAACAATTTACCATCGATGGTAAGAAAGAGAAAAAGAAAGAATTCTGGATGATTAGTAGACTATTACATTCATTATGTGGAGCCATATAGACTTGCGACAGTGGTTTTGCAGTTAACAATGAAGTAGTGATCTAACTCTAGTTCTGATTTTTGATGATACGGTTTATATACATGCACATACTAGATAGGACCCAACACCCACTACTTGCACTAGCGTGTAAGATATGCCATGACCTTAGAAGATTCCTAGAGGTCCCAAAAGAGTTGCTTGCATTACTTCTCAAACCTATCCTACTACACCTTCTGGTTATCAATGCACTCCATCCCCACATGATGAAAAGTAGATGGTTTGACTTTATTTAGTATTTTTATCATTTTAGGACACGTTATATATTTGACTTTATGTAATTTGCATCATGACATTTTTATTTGCATTGTGACATATTTCGTATTGTATTCTTTGCATCATTTGACATATCTATCTATGAGTTTCTATGATATCCATTAGTCTTTGTGATTGCATCCTTTGTTTGGATGTCTTTGAAATAGTTATGTGATGTCATCTTATTATTGTATCACTTATGCTTGTAGTCTCCTTTCATTGATGACAAAGAGGGAGGAGAATTATAGCATAGTAATAAGGGGTGTATTATTGATAGGGGGTGTTATGCATTTTATAGTTGTTTATAAGTAGTAGTCTCTATCAAAAAAGGAAGAATTGTAGAATCTATGCTTCAACGATGTCAACGAAATATATCTAATTAACAAACTGATATTATTTTGAATTACTGAAAGTAGAATTACTGTATATATTCTATATAGAAAATGTACAACACAGATATGTATTTATATACATAAGATGGGCCAGGCCCAGAACATAGTAATCTGCGACATTCACTCTAAAGCATTATGAGCCCTTGGATGTTGTAAAATCTGATGGTTATAGAGAAACCATGCTTAGGGTTGAGATAAGTTGATGCTTGCTCTGTTGTGTTTCTTCAGATAGTCGCCCTCAATTTTATCTAGGGTTTCTCTCGTTCCTCCCTTCTCCTCTTCATCCTGTAAAACTTTCAATTCTTCTCTTAATCTGACAAAGTTTTTGGTTGAGAGAGCCTTGGTTAAGATGTCAGCGCGCTGGTAGTATGTGGGAACATGTCTAACGTCCAATCTTCCATCTTCTGTTCGCTCGCGTACAAAATGCAGGTCGATCTCGATGTGTTTTGTACGTGAATGTTGAATCGGGTTGGCAGAGAGGGAAATGGAGCTCAGATTGTCGCACCACACAATCGGCTTCCTTCGAATGTTGAATCCTAATTCTGACATCAAGGCTTCAATCCAAGCAATTTCGGCAGTGACGCTTGCGAGAGACCTATACTCGGCCTCTGTGCTAGACCGAGAAGTGGTAGTTTGCTTTTTCGTGCACCATGAAATCGGATTTGGTCCGAGAAATACACAATATCCAGTGGTCGATCTACGGTCGTCCACGTCGCTAGCCCAATCTGCATTGCTGTAAGCATTTATATTTATGTCTTTACACGCTTTTAAAGATAATCCGTGGTTTTGAGTCCCTCTTAAGTATCTAAGGATACGTTTGACAGTCTTCCAGTGCTCGTCGAGAGGATTTTGCATATGTTGACAAACTTTATTCACGCTGTAGCATATGTCAGGCCTTGTTATTGTGACATACTGTAGAGCACCGACGATACTTCTGTATTGTTTAATGTTGTCAATAGCCTCCCCTCTGTGTTTTGATAAATGCAAGTTTGTAGTCATAAGAGTAGGTAAAGGTTTGGCTTCATTCATGTTAGCTCTTTTAAGGATCTCACAAATGTATTTCTTTTGAGATAGAAATAGTTCTGATTTGGACCTTTTTGTAACTTGTATCCCTAGGATGTAGTTTATGTCCCCTAGATCCTTTATGGCGAATGTTTTATCAAGTAGTTGTATGGTGTTTGTGATTTCATTATCATTATTGCCAGTGATGATGATGTCGTCCACATAGACCAGTAAATAGATAATACTGCCATTATTCTTCATATATAATGAATTGTCTGATTTGGTGGGGGTGAATCCAAATTTCAGGAGAGTAGCCTTTAGTTTTTCATGCCATGATCTTGATGCCTGTTTCAAGCCATAAATGGCTTTGTGGAGTCTGCATACTTTGTTATTTTCTGTGATGTATCCCTTTGGTTGCTGCATAAAAACTTCTTCATGCAGATCCCCATTTAAAAATGCATTGCAAATATCCAGTTGTCGAATTTTCCAATTATTGCATAGTGCTAGAGTTAGCATAAGTCGAATAGTGGTAGGTTTTACAACATGAGAGAAAGTTTCATTAAAGTCAAAGCCAAACTGTTGCGAATAGCCTTTTGCCACTAATCTGGCTTTGTACTTGGCTATGCTGCCATCAGCATTTTTCTTAATCTTGTAAGTCCATTTGCATCCCACAATGTTTTTGTGTTTTGGTTGATCGACTAAGCTCCAAGTTTTGTTTTTCATGAGAGCATGATATTCCTCATCCATGGCCTTTTTCCATTCATCATGTTTGATAGCTTGTTCATAATTTTGTGGTTCTGCATTGCTGATAGAGACTGAGTATATCTTTGGTTTAAAAATACCACTTTTTAACCTTGTTGTCATTTGGTGACCAGTGCCTGCAGCATTTTGTTGTTCCTGATCACTTTCACTTGATGTGTTTTCTATGTTAGTATTCTCATTGGATGTGTTGTTTCCATTGTTGCCAGTTTGTTGTGTGTCTTCATAAGATTGTGGCAATATGTCTGAGTGTGAATTTTCTGAACTGTATTCTGACCTTGCATCAGAAGCATGTTCTTCAGTATGGTTTTGATCTTTGTTATTCTTGTTGGTGGTAGCATGTTTAGGCAAGACTGGAATGGGTTGAACAGCAATACTTGTGGTATCTGATTGCTTTCTTGTAGTAGTACCTTTTCTGCAAAAGGAAATATGTGTTCATTAAACATAACATGTCTTGAAATATAAATTCTTCCTTTGTTGTCTAAACATTTGTAGCCTTTTTAATTATTAGCATAACCCAAGAAAATACAAGGACTTGACCTCAAACTTAACTTGTGCCTGTTATAAGGCCTAAGATATGGGAAACAAAGACATCCAAAATTTTTTAAGAAAGCATAATTGGTTTTATACCATAAAGTTTCTCATAGGGACACATGTTCTCTAGAATTTTAGTGGGCATTCTATTTATGAGATAAACTGATGTACAAAATGCATCATTCCAGTATTTCATGGGCATAGATGCTTGTGACATTAGTGTTAAACCAGTATCTACTATGTGTCTATGCTTTCTTTCGACTAACCCATTTTGTTCTGATGTATGAGGACATGTGACTCTATGAAAAATGCCTTTTTCTTGGAGAAACTCTTTAAGAGGTAAGAACTCCTTTCCTCCATCACTTTGAAAGATTTTTACACTATGATTAATTTTTTTTCTATGAGTGTAATAAACTGTTTTACTATGTTGGCAGTTTCAGATTTTGATTTAAGGAAGAATATCCATGTATACCTTGAATAAGCATCAACGAAGGAAAGATAGTACCTATGGCCAGAAGATGAACCATGCGGCGCTGGACACCATAGGTCTGCCGCAATCAGGTTTAGTGGCTGTCTGTGCACTGTTTCAGATCTAGCAAATGGCAATTTGTGCAATTTTCCAATTTGGCAGTGTGTGCAAATATCAGAAACAGGTATGTTATTAAATTTTATTTTATTATCTACAAGAATTCTTTTTACAATATCATTGCTGGGATGTCCCAGTCTTTTGTGCTAACATTCAAGAGCATTTCCCTTACATAACATGCTAGTATTGACATGATTACACCAATTTCTCCCTATACGGTCTTTATTCGACTTGATGGAAGTGAGTTTGTATAGGCCCTTGTCCAAACTACCCAGTAGCAATATGTTATTGTTTAGTAAATCCCTAACTAAACAGAAATTAGGGTGAAACTCAAAGTATACATTACTGTCATTGGCGAATTGGGAGACACTTATCAAGTTTTTCTTGATTTTGGGTACTCTTAATAGGTTGTTTAAAAATAATTCCCTTTTACCTGTAATGCTGCCGATTGCAACATGTGATATACTTATAGCTTAACCATTGCCCATATGTATAGCTTCCATACCTGAATAGCTTTTGTTGCCAAGATTCAAGTTTTGAAGATTGTTAGTGATGTGGTTTGTTGCACCTGAATCAGGGTACCAGTCTTCAATGTTTACATCCTCTGGTTTGACCAATTCATCACCATTGCTTCCTTGTGTCTTAAAACCTTCATTGTTGGTTTTTAGCTGTTGATTTATCTGAGCCATGTTGGCATTAAGCCCCTTCTGAATTGATTGGCTAGCATTGAATTCAGAGTTGAATCTGAAGTAGCATTTGTTTGCTGCATGGCCGAACTTTTCGCATATTTGACACTTTGTTCTGTTATTATAGTTGTTTCTGCCTCTACCTCTTCCTCTTTGCGATGGATTATTTCTTTGTTGTTGATTGTCTGATCTGGAATTTTGGTTTTGAGTGGGTTTATGCTGGTTCTTGTTTCTTGAATTGAACCCAGATGCATAATTGACTGATATTTCTGTTTGCATTGCCTTTCTTTGCTCTATTCTGCCTTCATGAGCAAGGAGGGTAGACTGGACATATTGTAATTCTGGAAGTGTCTTTTGTGATGCGATGAAGGTAACTACTGACTCGTATTCTTCGTCAAGATCATTAGTTATAGTGAGGATCTGTTCACTATCTGATATCTTGTGACCTACAGCACTTAGTTTATCACACAAGTTCTTGATTTTAGCAAGATAGTCTCTCATGCTTGTATCTTCTTTTCTTGCACTTTGTAATTGTCTCTTGTAATGCATTATCCTTGCTGCCGATTGTGAATTGAATATTTGTTCAATACATGACCATATTTCATGAGAGGAATTGCATCCGACAACCTACGACAGTAAAGTGGTACTTATAGAAGATAATAGCCATGAAAATAATAGACTATCTTGTTTTTGATAATTGGTGTATTCTGGGTTGCTAACAAGATTTCCTTCATTGTCTTTCTTCATGACAGGTGGAATGGATATGGTGCCATTGATGTAATCTTGAAGGACATGTCCCTTCAAGGCTGTGTCAATTTGATACTTCCATAATATGTAGTTGTCTTCATCGAGAGGGGTGCTTATGATATTGCTCTTAAGCTTTACGAGGGATGGCGAAGTTTCTTTTGAAACATTTCTTAATGTTGCTGATGTTACATCGTCTTCATCATTTGCCATTGTGAAAAACTTGATAAGAACTGATTATTGCCTTGTTTCTTGAATAGGTGAAATGTTGCAGCCGGAGAAGGAGATGAGGATACCGATCTGATCCTTTCTTGGCGAGGCACAGGAATCTGGATCGTGGGATATGAAAATTATACTTGATCGGAGAGGTAAACTCCCCGGTGATGAAGATAAATTCTGAGGGGAACGAAGCAAAGCTTCGTCTCAGTGATGATCAGCGGAGGGTAATATGCCTTTAGGCGAATTGGCTCTGATACCAAATTAATCAACTGATATTATTTTGAATTACTGAAAGTAGAATTGCTGTATATATTCTATATAGAAAATGTACAACACAGATATGTATTTATATACATAAGATGGGCCAGGCCCAGAACATAGTAATCTGCGACATTCACTCTAAAGCATTATGAGCCCTTGGATGTTGTAAAATCTGATGGTTATAGAGAAACCATGCCTAGGGTTGAGATAAGTTGCTGCTTGCTCTGTTGTGTTTCTTCAGATATATCTCTATAAGTATCCACAGAATTAAGTGATAAACCGACACATCAATGATACTACAACTTATAAAAAAATGCAATACAAAATATTAGAACAATGAACGAGCTTCGAAGCGAAAAAAAGAATCCAGAAGCACGTGTAAGTTAGCAAGATGACTAGAGCTGAAATAGATATTGGAAGATGATGATAAACGAGTATGTTATTTTTTTCCAGTTATATTCTTGCCTTTTAGATTAGTCTTGTTAAAACCCCACAAATGATCTCTAATTCACTGCAAATCTCTACACAAATTCTGAAATAATGTCATTGGTTTTTGTTAATTATTTTTAAATTTCAAATAGTTTCAACGGTAAAAATTGCAATAAGGAGAAGTTTTGTAAAATAATGCATGTATTTATGTATTTAAAATCATAAGCAGTCAAATTCTTATTATTTGACCAGTCAATCGGTTATGATGAAAAATGTGAAATTCTATATATTTCTGAATGTTGGATATGTTTATGGATGCAACTCTTTGCTCCATTAATCACTATTGTTCGCTTCATCTTCTCCAAATAGTCGTAATTCCTCATTAGCATTTCTTTAATATCTGTAAACACCCTAGAAGTTGTACAGACCAAGATAAATTGACTTGCTAATCTTATTTCTCCTTTTCTATTGTCTGTACTCTTATTGCTTACTTCCTTATAATACTCTCTTCAATCAATCATTATGCTTTCAACAAATTATTTTTGATTGTACTTGTTCCTACATCTGTTTGAGCATTTAATTCATAGATCAACCTAAATAGGTTATAGGAAGTTGCACTGAAGTGATAATATCCATGTAAAGAAAACATAAATCCTCTCAAATAAAGTTTTCTACTCTTATTGGTAAAGCCTTGTTGCGGAGTATTCAGGTGGAATTGAGGCCTTATCATAGTGTCTTTGGTAAGATTGTAATACATGTGCCCCAAGATTAAGTGAGGGAAAAGTTAATGGAAATTTAAGGATAAGTTCGAGACATGAAATTGGATGAGAAGTCTAAAACCAGTATTAAATTTACCATTGTGGGCTTTTACTTATTTACTACGTTTAGTATATCACTATCTTTGTGAGATAGTTAGCATTTTACATATTATTCATATTATAAACATTAGATGATCCACACGCACACCCACTCATTCTCTCCTATGATGGTACAAATATTATTATTTTTATTAGGTGGCTCATGCAAGTCGTCTTATGATTCTAAGTTTCGCTTTATATCTATTTTGTGAAATGATCTTTAAATGAAATAGCAATATTATTATATAAGTAAAGTAAGAAGAAATCTTAATTTAAGAATAAGAATATTAAACCTTAAAAGAAGTAAAAATTTGGACTAAGGTTGAAGTTACCTCTTCCATCTTCATTTCTTTTACCCATCCACCCAATCCGCTCTCGTCGACTTCCTTTCTCTTCACCTCGATCCCGTCTATGCTTCTCTAATCCTCTTTCTCTTAGCCTTTTTTTCCTACCAATTTTCCTATTTTGTAATCATGTAACGACCCGTAATTTTCGAAGATTTAAATTTGTTAATTTAATAAGATTTTGGTAATTAAACTTGGAAGAAATAAAAATTTGTAATTTGTTCATGAAATAGTAATTAGAATTAAAGGTAATAATGTTAATATAAGTCGACTATTAACAATTTGAATGTAATTCCAAATAAATGGAATAATGAAAATGTTATACTTGGTTATAAAATTGAATATAAGAAACAAATGTAAATATTTAGTTATTGTATGAAATAGACAGTTAATGGTAATTGAATGAAAAGAGTATTATATAAGAAATTATAACTTTTATTTGTGAATAATGAATTCATAAGTGTAATTAAAGGTTATGATAACGATTGTTAGAAGTTACTTGTTTATTTGGTCTATTAAATTAAAATGGGAAATCAATTGGAATTAAATGAAATTTAATGTTACATTTATGAGATTTAGACAATAATTGCAAAATGGGAATGTAATAGAATGAGTGGGAATGTAAACTTTATTCATAAAGTGATAATTGATGTAATAAAAGAATGGAACCAAGATAAAATATTTAATTGAGATATTTAAAATTTAATTAATGTGTAAAATTGACAAAATTCCAATATAATTGAAATATAGTAATTAATACAAATAAAAGATGAAAATTGGAAGATATTAATGTAAGGAAATATAAACCAATGTTAACCATGTTAGTTGGGTCATAATTGATTGAGTATTAAGTTTGGAATCAAATAAAATCAAATTCATTTGAATTAATTTGTAATTAATTGGATTAATTGTCGTTGACGTTTGAACGTTGTATTTATTGAAATAATTAACACTAAATTGATATGTGGATTTGCTTTTAGTTATTATAAATGTTTAAGGGATCAAAAATAGTAAAAATATGCTAGTTTATAAATATTGAAATAAAAAGGTGATTAATTAATTTAATATTAATATATTTAATTAATAGGAAAATAGCCATTTTAGCCACTGATTCGGATTTTGATGAAACCAGTTTCAACGGATCCGTAATGATGAATTATTGTAGGATTTCAAGTTTCATAACGATCGGACTTGTCGTTTGATCGTACAGGCTCGAAATGCCTAGAAATCAATTTAATAAAGAAATCAAATGAAATCAATTTGAAATAAGCTGATTTTAGCATAACTTCTTCATACGATGGAATTTGGATTTGAAACCTATCCCATTGAATTTAATATTATCGAAAACATCTATTTTGATACTGGGATGACCCATTTTCATTTCGGGAATGAAACGGGCTTTTCAGGACATTTATCGTTTAACTTTCGAATTGATCTGGTCCATACATTCTATTTCTGATCTACATATAACAGTCTGTTAGAAACCCTAGCTACTTCTTATTGCCATTTTTCTGTAAGTACATTTCCTTCTCAACTCTCCATTCCAATGGCAGACAAACCAATTTCCAAATTCCAATTCAATTTCAAAATCAATTCCAAAAATCAAACTCCTCAAAAAAATTCAAAAATATATATAAATCAAAGATCTCATCGATAGGAATCTACGTTTGGTGTTTGTTTTTGCAAACGGTGCTTGAGTCAGCGGGGATTCACGGTTAAAGGTCAGAATTTCGGAACCCTAAAACAAAATTTGAGGCTTTTTGATTTTAGCTTCAATCGATGAAATCAGTTTATGTGTTTGATAGAGATTGCAACATGGAGTCGTGTGATGGTGATCGATCGGTCCGAATTGGTATGTGGTGGCTAGAATTTGAGGATTAGGGTTTCAAAACCCTAAGTCTTTGGGTTGCGGTGCACACGGTGCTAGGGACATGCGGAGGTGGCGTCGTGGCATCGGGAGGTGCGGCGGAGATCGAGAAGCGTGATGGCGGTGGCCGGCAATCAGCTAGGGGTCGGAGGCGCATGAATTTGGCGGTCAAAGGTAGTCGCTTTCTACGTGTTGGCTTCCAGTATTCATGGCATGGGAAAGGAGAAGGTGGCGTGTTGCAACCCTATTCGCGGTTTTTTATTATTAGTTTTTCAAATCGTTCTAACAGCTATAACTTTTACATACGAGGTCAAATTCACACGCAGTTTCTTACGTTGCGATCGTATTGGAATTCTAGACAATTTGATGTTAGTTAGGGTGAATTCTGAGACTGTTTGAATTTAGGCCCTAAATTGAATTTAAATTCAAAGGTGAGTGTTTTAACTCACTCACAACTTCTAAAATTTCTTATGTTTGTTAAATAAAATTTATGATGTGATTGAAAATTTATTTATGACTATTTGTTATACTTTAAATCATTATCTCAGTTAATTTGAATTTATTCGAATTAAATCGTTATTTAATTCATTATTGAATTTAAATTGCCAGTCAAATACCTGTTATTGATTATTGATGTTGATTGATTGATTTGGATGATGATTGTGATGGATGTTGATTGTTGATATTGGATGAATGGATGTTGTATTTTATATCGTTATAATCTGCAAGTTCACAATGGGTTGAAATGATACATGCCCGAATGATCTATAGATTAAGGAAAAATCGATATTGGTTGAAATGATAGTCTGGAGCGATTTTATGGATGTTATTTATTTCAGGATTATGGTTTGAAATGATATATAACTGTAAAATTCTAAGTTGCAGATTGAAATGACAAATATCCGTATCACTTGACCCTAGGATAGAGAATTATATACGGATACCGGATTAGTTAAATTAAATGATTTTAAAATCCTTAATTTTTGAATGGAATTAAATGATATTTTGAAGAAAAATTTGATTTGCATAAATTGAAGTATTTTTGGAAAATCAAATTTTGTGTTTAAATGTGAATTGGCTTAAAGGAATTGTTTTAAGAAATTAAATTGAAATGGTTTGACTTTGTTGAAATGAAATAAATAGTTGTATTTGATATAAATTCCAAATTCATATTTTAATAATAAACTGTTTTAAAATATATTATTTTAGAATTTCTAATTATTAAGATTTTCAAATTTATTAATATATTTAACCAACATTAACTATATAAACTATTTTAATCTATTTTAAACCGATTTAATTTATCTTAAACTAATTAAACCATTTTAATTTGTTTTAAATATAATTAATCTATTTTAAGGCTATTTAATGTCACGATCCAAACTCGATGTCCGACAAACAACATCAAATTCGTATCGCGGGAGCTTGCAACACCATTAAAAGATAAATAACACAGCAGAAATAAAAGATGATATCACTGATATAACATGAATACAATATTCGATACATCAATTTGATACAATGATAATCATCAACATCAGAGAATATACAACATAGAATACAGCGGAACATGATACAATATGAGAAAAGTCTTCACAGGTATCCAATACTGCAACTCTGATCCAAAAGCTCCAAAGACAGAGCTCCAAAACTCCTAGCTCGATCCACCATCAAGATTGCACCAAGCTAAGCAAGTCTCGTCCATATCAAAAGACTGAACTAGCTCCAGATAATCTACTGAACCTAACTATCTGAAAAACCAAACTCTAGACTGCCCGTGTGGAAAAAAAATTTGAGCACCAAGAGTTCAGGAAAGAAACAATAAACTCCGGATCAGTCATGGGACTGGTGTGAGCAAACAAAAACAGTTTGTCTTTAAAAACAATCAAAACTTAAATTGTATAATCGCAATACTTTTTGGAAAATGAGACTACCATAAGGCCTCCCGCACACACACACAATGCAAACGCAGAATCGAAGGAGATTTCTGCTTATGATAGTCAAATATGCTTGATACGCGAATTTCTTTGATATTATTGCTATAAGTGCAAAGTGCAGAAAAGCATTTCAAAAGTAGAATATAAATCTTAGCCAACATAGACATTTCGAACTATGGCTACTATAGCTACCATCCAAACAGTGGGGCGCCACCATAAGTGAATGGCAGGTAATACAACTAAAACCGTACAAGGCTCGTATTGGATGAATGGATTTTCCAACAAATGGTCAGGCATAGGAACTTCCTATTGCCAAATGGGAACGCCTCTGGAAGGACGCCCCGAGACTCCTAACCGGATCTCTGCCAAACAAGGCTGGCTACCCCCCTTCCTCGGGAATATACAAAACCTCATATATGCCACCCTCGGTCCTTTGGGACCTTTAAACGAGAGCTCTCTAACCAACAACATCACACAGTAAATAATATAGTGTGTCCACATGAGTAAGTATCCGGGCTCCATTCCATGATACTACCCTTTTCCAAAAGGAATGGTCATGCCCTAGGGAAGCTACCCCTGAAACCTTGCCGCACAATTCCTGTTTCGACCATTACCGGTTTGTGAGGCTCGACGAAGTCTCATCCACAAAACTACGCTTTTTACAAAAGCCATGATTTGATCAACAAATGATCATCAACACTCAGCATGCCACATTACCAAGTTGGGAATATATCGCTGATAACCTTCAACTATATAACCTCTGAGCTCGTACGTCTCAAAGAAGGATGTTAATGCTAAGAGAATAAATTCTACGTCACCAATAGAAATGTATTTGAAAGAAATCTGCTTTATATCTCAAAATGTAATGTCGGACATACAATCCATTCAAGTCTGTTCTGGTTTCGAACAGAACCGAAGGCACTTCAAAAGAAGCCCTTGCAATCCGGGTATTCACAATCCCGATCGGACTTCCCATCACTTAAGGAATCTCTATACCGGAGCAACTCAATGCAGAGACAATTGATAGGTCATCCTATCGTTCTCGCAAATACCCGGTCTTCAACACCGGTCTTTAAATGCTATTCATAATGGCGTATGATTATTCGGTCCTCTCCTGGCTAAACCGAATAATGAGCGTAATATTTAAAAACATATGGATATGGGGTTTCAATTAAGTCACAACTTAATAATTCCAAACTTTCTTTCAAATGGTTTAAACCAATTACCATTTCAAATCCTTTAAACAAAAAAATTCATTTCACAAAGTTTATTCAGTTTCACAAAGATCCATTTACGGATTTCAAAGAAATTTTTATTTCAATTGGATTAATTCCTTAAATCTTTAAATCAAAGATTTATCTCATAGCTTCAAAACTGTTTTCAAAGATTCATTCATAACTTGGAAAACTATTTTCTGTTTAACTTGAAATCCCTTAAATACAATTTGAAATTCATTTCTCACATGAAAGCTTTTTATCATTTAGAAACAATAGTTTTATTTTGGAAAAACCCGATTCTATTTATACAAGTTAAAAATCTTTAAGTTAATTCAAATTCTCACAACAATACTTTAAAAATGGTTTTAAAACCCCATATAAACTTGTAAACCGTTTTTAAATCATAAATATAGAATTCAATTTAAGATATTGAATTCAAATTATTCAGATTTCAAATATTTATTAGGTTATTCAAAATAACTTTCATTCTTAAAACACCTTTCAAAAGCGTTTCACATTAAACTTAATTTATTTCCAAAACTATTTGAATTTAAAAATTCAATTTCAAAACTTATTTAAAAATCTGTGACTTAACCCATTTCCACGTGGAATCCATATTTGTGTGTGTATGAGTATGGTCCAAGGATTTTACACAATAGTGCACAACATCAATTATTACAGAGAGATCAATATCGATAAGCGATATAATCCATAATGCTTATCTTTATTCACAGATTCATAGATAAATAAATTTATCAATCACAGAGATTCATCATTACGATTCGATGTGGGTTTCGGATAACCAATTGGAATCCGACTCCCTGTCGCATCGAAATTCAAATGCCGTTTTACGGGCCAAGTTGTCTAATTAATTTAAACAGTTCAATTCATCACTTTGAATCCAAATAACATTTATCCCAAGTAAATCATACCCAATCATTATATATATATATATATATATATATATATATATATATATATATATCAAGAGCAATATCATAGAAACATCATAGAATATCACAAATCAAATATTCTATATACATAATTATCCATAAGCAATCATTTTAAATTCTTATTGTACTTAATTCAAATTTAATCAATTACTTGAGAATTTATTACTTAACCCTGTTTAATTAATCATTTAATTTAACTATCCTGTTTCAAATCATTCCTTAATCAATCATTAAATCTTAATTACTTAATTATTATTTTTTCCACACTATTTAATTAATTACTTCTTAACTAAGTTATTTATCTTTAATTAACTTAATTAACTATTCCTCAATCATTAATTAATAACCTTAATTATTAATAAAACTTAATTTCCCATTTATTAACTGCCAATTACTTAATTTATCATTTATCAATTCTCAATTAAATTACTTAATTAATTAACTATCAATCATTCATTAATTAACTTAAGTAGTTAATTATCAATAAATTAAACATTTAATCATAAATTAATCTCTAATTACAATTGTAAAGTAATTATTCTTAATTACTTTCTAAAATAATTTATTGATATTAATTGTTCAACTTAATTAAACATTTAAAAGTCTTCTTTTAAATTTTGAAAATCAATTATAGTATTAACTACAAACTTAATTGTTTGTTAACTTTATACTTAATTTAAATTAATTACTTAATTAAAATAGTAATTAAGAGTTAGAAACATTGTAAAGCATTAACTACATAATTATAAAATATTGATCAAGGTTTTAAGAAACATTTTTATGTATCCACTTGGTTAATTAATACTTGAAATAAATTCTTAATTCAAATATAGTCAACGTTAGTTACTTGATAACTACTAAAATTTGCTTAACATTTTTAACTGTAAATTTACAGTCTAACTCTTTTTTTTTTGAAACAACTCCCTCACATATACTTCTTCTTCCTCCTTTTATTTTTCCAGTGAGTTAAATTTAAACATAAGTTTAAAATGAAAGCATCAGGTAACGAAATTCGCATACTCGAACGCGAACCAGGTTGCAACGCGTTCATCTTTCCGAGTGTGGTCTCAAGTCATTCACCCCATTACCCACGCTGACACCAAACGATACGTGCACGTGCACGATCGACATAACCATCTCCGGCCAAGTCTTCGACCGCTACCCAATCGCCGTTGATCACCCCTCACCTCCAGGCCACCCATATCCAACAATCCCCTTTTGAATCGAAATTTGAGTATTTCGATAAAATCTGGAACCGAACCCACCACTTAGAAACTCCTCGTCCTCCCACCTCTGGCCATCGGAGGCCATGAGAACTCAACTAAAGCTTCGACTTGTTCACATACCGCTATTCCCACCGTCTTATGCCACTCGGTTCATCATAGATGCCATGGAGACGAGATAACTGACCCTAATTAAACTAAGGGATTAAACCCTAACTTGATTTTGTTCCCATTCCACGATAAATTAAAAAATCAACGAGTATTTTTCCACTGATCTACAATCCTCCACCCATCTACCATCTCAATCTCGAGATCCAAAATGATTCCGATCATCGAAATTTAACAGAAACCACAAAATTGTTCATTTAGCAATTTCTCGGTAAATACTGATTTAAAATTTTTGATTTTGCTTTCTAAAATCATTATTTTTAGCGGAGATTAAGGTAGTGTTATTGAAGTTGAAATTCGTAAAGTTTGAATTTCTTGAAAAAGTTTGAATGGTAGCTGTTATTAAAATTTCCAGAAGAACTATATGAAACCTGTTTTATTTCATTGCTAAAAAGTAATACAGGTTTAAAACAATATTTTAATTTGTTTACCATCTTTGTCAGAATCAAAGAGAGAAGAAAGATTTAGATTTTCTTGGATATGGTTTAACGTGTAAAACAAAAGATTATTGTGTTTATTTAGTTTCCAATAAAAAGAAAGTTTCCAAACCTGCTTTGATTAATTACTGGAAAATGTAGTGCAAGTGTAAAATAGAAACTCCAACTTATTTAGACCTTAATTCCAGAGGAGAATAGAGAGGAAGTCGTTTGAGTCTATCATGTTTCATTTTTTTTGTAAACCAGAGACTAAGGAGAGAACAGAAGAACAGGAACAAATCCTGATCGCAACATTTCTGGGAAAAGGAAAAAAAACTCAAGCATAACAGTCCATTCATAAACAAAAGGTTTTAGCATCATTCAGCATCCAAAAAGTCAACAATTTGTAGGGAAAATCAAGGGTTTACTCACCTCAATACAGTTGAAACAGAGAACACTTGTTGTTGCAGATTGATTTTTCTTCTCCTTTAGCCCTGTTTGCTTTTGTTGAATGATATTTGAGTTTATAAATGGTGGTGTTTTCTTTTTCTTTTGGTTTTTCTATGTTTTTTTTCTTAACCAACTAGAATAGGATGCATTACATACCTAGATATAGAAGATATATATGAAGAGAAAGTAGCATGGTATGTAGTACAGAGGAAGTGTTATGTGGTGCTACATGTTTGTACAGAGTATAGGCTTACTTCTTTTATTTGTTTTACATTTGTTTATTGATAAGGCTTCAACATATTTCGGCTGAGATGTATTAGAGGTATGTTGCATTAAATGCATATGTACCCTTGCCTCTACTTTATTTTGTTTTATTCTTGCCTTGCCTTACCAATGCAGGCTACATACTATACTTTGCCAAACACAATATGGCCGAGATGATATGGTGGCTAAGGACATCTTGCATTACTTAATGTAATATTATTTTAGTTATTTGTATTATTTTGTTATCTTTTCTTTGTTTACTTAAGTATTTATATTTGTTTGTTTGTTTGCTTATTTTCCTTTTCAAAGTATGATTTATAAATCTAACTCATTTAAATACTTTTTTTTTTATTTCCAATCAAAATTTATTTATAATTCAATTCAATTGAAAATATTTATTTTGAGCTTAAAACCCAAATTTTAAAATACATTAATATATACATCTTATTAAATTTGAAAAATTCAAACTAATTCGTAATATAACCCAAGAATTTAATTAAATTATAAATTTATATTCGTCATTAAATCGGGACCGTTACAGATTCCCCTCCTTAAGAAATTTCGTCCTCGAAATTTTCCAAGGTGATAACAAAGACAGATGAGAGATAGAGAAATATTTTTCCAAATCAAATTGGATATCAATTCTGCATTTGGTTTTCCAAATCAGAATATCAACAATAGATATGAGAACAAACTCAATCAATCTCGAAATAATTGGTTTATCTGACCTACGAAGTATACAGGGGTATTGGTTAGTTCGAAGGGATAACTAAGCGTTCGTAGAATATATCGAAACCTAATGAAATAGATAGAAATAGATTCGACTACGATTTCAGATTCAAGATTTAACTCATTCATGATTTGCTGAGAAATACAACTAAGTATAGTTCCATTGTCGAACAAAATTAGAACAATTTAATCGTAAACGAGAAGTTTACCTTATAAAATTTCTTTTCCTTAATCAGCATTTTGAGGTTGAAGAATCGTCTCTGATTGCACACACTTTCTTTACTAAAGTCTGCTTCTTTGCTGGACAGTCGTTGATCCTGTGTCCCGGCTTGCGGCATTTATAGCATCCCGTAGATTCCTGATCTGGCCTTATAAATGGCTCTCTCATTCCCGGCTTCCAAGAATTCTTACATTTATCTGAGTATTGACCTTTCTCCAAACAATTGAGACAAGTAACATCCTTCTTTTTCTTATGTATATTCTTCTTTCCTTTAACTTTCCTCGATTTCTTTCCGCCAAACTTCCTTTTTCTCCAATTTAAATTACTTGCATTTCTATTCTCCTCCGGATCTTTTTGCTTTTCCAGAGTATCATATCTATAGCCCATATCAATCAATTCAGAAAAAGATTCCTTGACGTGAGTAATCATCCGTTCCTGAAACTCCTTGTTCATTCCCTGAATAAACTTTTCATTCTTCTTTAACGGTGTATCCACCAATTCTGGACCAAATCGAGATAATCCAATAAATTTGTTTAAATATTCCTCAAAAGACAAACTTCCTTGCTTCAAATCCATAAACTCCTGGTACATTCGGGAGATACCAGCAGATGGCATATATCGCTGTTCAAACACTTCTTGAAACGACTCCAAGTAAATTCATCCGCCGACTCATCCAATGTAACTGCTTCCCACTAAGCTAAAGCCTCTTCCTGGAGTTGCCAAGAAGCTATCAATCGCATCTGATCATCTTCTAACTTTAGTCCTTTGAAAATCTTTTCGCACGATCGAATCCATGCTTATGCTTCGATAACAGTTTCTTTGCCAGTGAACGGCTTTCCACCAAGTCTAGAAAAACTTCGATATAAATCAGCCAAATTTGATTGAGATTGAATGGGAATATCTATTGTTGCAGGGTTTTGGCCAGCTAAAGTAGTACTTTCCAGTCTCCTATTTCGTCCTCTTCTTCGACTCATTCTTACTATCTGTAAATAGTAAGAAATCCGATTTAGGCATTCGGACGAAATATCTTAGAGAATAACAACAGATAAAGAGAATAGATTAAGAAATTTGGGTTTTGGTTCCACGGGTTGTACTCATTCTAGGGTATACTTCACCCAATCTCTAATGAGCCATCTAAGGGGTTATACTCCGTAGCTAAAGTTCTTACTCAACCTTCAGCTCTGATACCAATTTGTCACGGCCCGAACTCGATGTCCGACAAACAACATCAAATTCGTATCGTGGGAGCTTGCAACACCATTAAAAGATAAATAACACAGCGAAAATAAAAGATGATATCACTGATATAACATGAATACAATATCTGATACATCAATTTGATACGACGATAATCATCAACGTCAGAGAATATACAACATAGAATACAGCAGAACATGATACAATATGAGATAAGTCTTCACAGATATCCAATACTGCAACTCTGGTCCAAAAGCTCCAAAGACAGAGCTCCAAAACTACTAGCTCGATCCACTATCAAGATTGCACCAAGCTAAGAAAGTCTCGTCCATATCCAAAGACTGAACTAGCTCCAGATAATCTACTGAACCTAACTATTTGAAAAACCAAACTCTAGACTGCCCGTGTGGAAAAAAAATTTGAGCACCCAGAGTTTAGGAAAGAAACAATAAACTCCGGATCAGTCGTGGGACTGGTGTGAGCAAACAAAAACAGTTTGTCTTTAAAAACAATCAAAACTTAAATTTTATAATCGCAATGCTTTTTGGAAAATGAGACTACCATAAGGCCTCCCGCACGCACACACACAATGTAAACGCAGAATCGGAGGAGATTTCTCCTTATGATAGTCAAATATGCCTGATACGCGAATTTCTTTGATATTATTGCTATAAGTGCAAAGTGCAGAAAAGCATTTCGAAAGTAGAATATAAATCTTAGCCAGCATAGACATTTCGAAATATGCCTACTATAGCTACTATCCAAACAGTGGGGCGCCACCATAAGTGAATGGCAGGTAATACAACTAAAACCGTACAAGGCTCGTATTGGATGAATGGATTTTCCAACAAATGGTTAGGCTAAGGAACTTTCTATTGCCACAAGGGAACGCCTTTGGAAGGACGCCCCGAGATTCCTAACCAGATCTCTGCCAAACAAGGCCGACTACCCCCCTTCTCGGGGAATATACAAAACCTCAGATATGCCACCCCCGGTCCTTTGGGACCTTTAAACGAGAGCTCTCTAACCAACAACATCACACAGTAAATAATATAGTGTGTCCACGTGAGTAAGTATTTGGGCTCCATTCCATGATACTACCCTTTTCCAGAAGGAATGGTCATACCCTAGGGAAGCTACCCCTGAAACCTTACTGCACAATTCCTGTTTCGACCATTACCGGTTTGTGAGGCTCGACGAAGTCTCGTCCACAAAGCTACGCTTTTTACAAAAGCCACGCTTTGATCAACAAATGATCATCAACACTCAGCATGCCACATTACCAAGTTGGGAATATATCGCTGATAACCTTCAACTACATAACCTCTGAGCTCGTACGTCTCAGAGAAGGGTGCTAATGCTAAGAGATTAAATTCTCCGCCACCAACAGAAATGTATTTGAAAGAAATCTGCTTTATATCTCAAAATGTAATGTCAGACATACAATCCATTCAAGTCTGTTCTGGTTTCGAACAAAACCGAAGGCACTTCCAAAGAAGCCCTTGCAATCCGGGTATTCACAATCCCGATCGGACTTCCCATCACTTAGGGAAACTCTATACCGGAGCAACTCGGTGTAGAGACAATCGATAGGTCATCCTATCGTTCTCGCAAATACCCGGTCTTCAAATGCTATCCATAACGGCGTATCATTATTCGGTCCTCTCCTGGCTAAACCGAATAATGAGCGTAATATTTAAAAACATATGGATATGGGGTTTCAATTAAGTCACAACTTAATAATTCCAAACTTTCTTTCAAATGGTTTAAACCAATTACCATTTCAAATCCTTTAAACAAAAAAATTCTTTTCATAAAGTTCATTCAGTTTCACAAAGATCCATTTACGGATTTCAAAGAAATTTTTATTTCAATTGGATTAATTCCTTAAATCTTTAAATCAAAGATTTATCTCATAGCTTTCAAAACTGTTTTCAAAGATTCATTCATAACTTGGAAAACTATTTTCTGTTTAACTTGAAATCCCTTAAATATAATTTGAAATTAATTTCTCATATGAAAGATTTTTATCATTTAGAAACAATAGTTTTATTTTGGAAAAACCCGATTGTATTTATACAAGTTAAAAATCTTTGAGTTAATTCAAATTCTCACAACAATACTTTAAAAATGGTTTTAAAACCCCATATAAACTTGTAAACCGTTTTTAAATCATAAATATAGAATTCAATTTCAGATATTGAATTCAAATTATTCAGATTTCAAATCTTTATTAAGTTATTCAAAATAACTTTCATTCTTAAAACACCTTTTCAAAAGCTTTTCACATTAAACTTAATTTATTTCCAAAACTATTTGAATTAAAAAATTCAATTTCAAAACTAATTTAAAAATCTGTGACTTAACCCATTTCCACGTGGAATCCATATTTGTGTGTGTATGAGTGTTGTCCAAGGGTTTTACACAATAGTGCACAACATCAATTATTACAGAGATATCAATATCGATATGCGATATAATCCATAATGCTTATCTTTATTCACAGGTTCATAGATAAATAAATTTATCAATCACAGAGATTCATCATTACGATTCGATGTGGGTTTCGGATAACTAACTGGAATCTGACTCCCTGTCGCATCGAAATTCAAATGCCGTTTTACGGGCCAAGTTGTCTAATTAATTTAAACAGTTCAATTCGTCACTTTGAATCCAAATAACATTTATCCCAAGTAAATCATACCCAATCATTATATATATATCAAGAGCAATATCATAGAAACATCATAGAATATCACAAATCAAATATTCTATATACATAATTATCCATAAGCAATCATTTTAAATTCTTATTGTACTTAATTCAAATTTAATCAATTACTTGAGAATTTATTACTTAACCCTGTTTAATTAATCATTTAATTTAACTATCCTGTTTCAAATCATTCCTTAATCAATCATTAAATCTTAATTACTTAATTATTATTTTTTCCACACTATTTAATTAATTACTTCTTAACTAAGTTATTTATCTTTAATTAACTTAATTAACTATTCCTCAATCATTAATTAATAACCTTAATTATTAATAAAACTTAATTTCCCATTTATTAACTGCCAATTACTTAATTTATCATTTATCAATTCTCAATTAAATTACTTAATTAATTAACTATCAATCATTCATTAATTAAGTAGTTAATTATCAATAAATTAAACATTTAATCATAAATTAATCTATAATTACAATTGTAAAGTAATTATTCTTAATTACTTTCTAAAATAATTTATTGATATTAATTGTTCAACTTAATTAAACATTTAAAAGTCTTCTTTTAAATTTTGAAAATCAATTATAGTATTAACTACAAACTTAATTGTTTGTTAACTTTATACTTAATTTAAATTAATTACTTAATTAAAATAGTAATTAAGAGTTAGAAACATTGTAAAGCATTAACTACATAATTATAAAATATTGATCAAGGTTTTTAAGAAACATTTTTATGTATCCACTTGGTTAATTAATACTTGAAATAAATTCTTAATTCAAATATAGTCAACGTTAGTTACTTGATAACTACTAAAATTTGCTTAACATTTTTAACTGTAAATTTACAGTCTAACTCTTTTTTTTTTGAAACAACTCCCTCACATATACTTCTTCTTCCTCCTTTTATTTTTCCAGTGAGTTAAATTTAAACTTAAGTTTAAAATGAAAGCATCAGGTAACGAAATTCGCATACTCGAACGCGAACCAGGTTGCAACGCGTTCATCTTTCCGAGTGTGGTCTCAAGTCATTCACCCCATTACCCACGCTGACACCAAACGATACGTGCACGTGCACGATCGACATAACCATCTCCGGCCAAGTCTTCGACCGCTACCCAATCGCCGTTGATCACCCCTCACCTCCAGGCCACCCATATCCAACAATCCCCTTTTGAATCGAAATTTGAGCATTTCGATAAAATCTGGAACCGAACCCATCACTTAGAAACTCCTCGTCCTCCCACCTCTAGCCATCGGAGGCCATGAGAACTCAACTGAAGCTTCGACTTGTTCACATACCGCTATTCCCACCGTCTTATGCCACTCGGTTCATCATAGATGCCATGGCGACGAGATAACTGACCCTAATTAAACTAAGGGATTAAACCCTAACTTGATTTTGTTCCCATTCCACGATAAATTAAAAAATCAACGAGTATTTTTCCACTGATCTGCAATCCTACACCCAGCTACCATCTCAATCTCGAGATCCAAAATAATTCCGATCATCGGAATTTAACAGAAACCACAAAATTGTTCATTTAGCAATTTCTCAGTAAATACTGATTTAAAAATTTTGATTTTGCTTTCTAAAATCATTATTTTTAGCGGAGATTAAGGTAGTGTTATTGAAGTTGAAATTCGTAAAGTTTGAATTTCTTGAAAAAGTTTGAATGGTAGCTGTTATTAAAATTTCCAGAAGAACTATATGAAACCTGTTTTATTTCATTGCTAAAAAGCAATACAGGTTTAAAACAATATTTTAATTTGTTTACCATCTTTGTCAGAATCAAAGAGAGAAGAAAGATTTAGATTTGCTTGGATATGGTTTAACCTGTAAAACAAAAGATTATTTTATTTATTTAGTTCCCAGTAAAATAAAGTTTCCAAACCTACTTTGATTAATTACTGGAAAATGTAGTGCAAGTGTAAAACAAAAACTCCAACTTATTTATACCTTAATTCTATAGGAGAATAGAGAAGAAGTCGTTTGAGTCTAGCATGTTTCATTTTTTTTTTGTAAACCAGAGACTAAGGAGAGAACAGAAGAACAAGAACAAATCCTGATCGCAACATTTCCGGGAAAAGGAAAAAAAACTCAAGCATAACAGTCCATTCATAAACAAAAGGTTTTAGCATCATTCAGCATCCATAAAGTCAACAATTTGTAGGGAAAATCAAGGGTACCTCAATACAATTGAAACAGAGAACACTTGTTGTTGCAGATTGATTTTTCTTCTCTTTTAGCCCTGTTTGCTTTTGTTGAATGATATTTGAGTTTATAAATGGTGGTGTTTTCTTTTTCTTTTGGTTTTTCTATGTTTTTTTTCCTTAACCAACTAGAATAGGATGCATTACATACCTAGATATAGAAGATATATATGAAGAGAAAGTAGCATGGTATGTAGTACGGAGGAAGTGTTATGTGGTGCTACATGTTTGTACAGAGTATAGGCTTACTTCTTTTATTTGTTTTACATTTGTTTATTGATAAGGCTTCAACATATTTCGGCTGAGATGTATTAGAGGTATGTTGCATTAAATGCATATGTACCCTTGCCTCTACTTTATTTTGTTTTATTCTTGCCTTGCCTTACCAATGCAGGCTACATACTATACTTTGCCAAACACAATATGGCCGAGATGATATGGTGGCTAAGGACATCTTGCATTACTTAATGTAATTATTTTAGTTATTTGTATTATTTTGTTATCTTTTCTTTGTTTACTTAAGTATTTATATTTGTTTGTTTGTTTGCTTATTTTCCTTTTCGAAGTAAGATTTATAAATCCAATTCATTTAAATACTTTTTTTATTTCCAATCAAAATTTATTTATAATTCAATTCAATTGAAAATATTTATTTTGAGCTTCAAACCCAAATTTTAAAATACATTAGTATATACATCTTATTAAATTTGAAAAATTCAAACTAATTCGTAATATAACCCAAGAATTTAATTAAATTATAAATTTAAATTCGTCATTAAATCTGGATCGTTACATTTAATCTATTTTAATTATTTTTAATCTAATTTAAATCTATTTAACTACCTTAAATTAACTTAAAAGTATTTTACCTATAATTAAACTATTTTAGAGCATTTTAACTATTTATAACTATTTAGACTAATTTCTAAATTTCCAGACTAAGTGGCGTGGAAGAGTTTATATTCAATACAATTGGTTTAACAAGAGAATAAGGTTAAATGATGTTATAACCTAAGTTGGAATCTAAACGTTATAATTAATTGATTATAATGGTTTCGAAGTGAGGATTTAACCGAATTTGGAAATTCATTTTTGAAAGAAATTGTGATTTTGGAAACGATATAATTTCAAGGATGGGTTTTGAGAATATCATATTTTGATATAAATTGTGAATTTGACATTGAAAGGAAATATAATTATCGAACTATGATTTCAAAGGCGAATATGATTTCGAAAGTAAGTAATGATTTTGAAAGTGATATGATATGATTTGAATTAAATATGATATTTTGATATCAATTATGAAATGATTTTGGAAATGTAAAAGAACCATAAGGTTGTAATAAGCGATTGGTGGTCAAAGTGACCGGGATCGGACGTTGTCATACTCTCTGGCAATACAGAAAACCACTTTAACAACTGTGTACGCGGTGGAGATTCCAGAATGAAGTAGGTTTGTGGCGGCGATCCTATATGAGGTATATACATGGACCCGACTCCCGTGAGTTGGCATAAGGTGGCTAAAACAGAAGCAATTGACAGGCGAAGTGAGGTCATTCCTTCGATCTGGCACACTCCATCGATACTATATTCTGACTTTTTGATTTATTTGGTGGACACCCACGATTTTTTTTCCGGGAGTGTGTTCCGAGGTGGGCGGTAGTAGCTGCTATGCGTTACCACCAGTCCGGATATGTAATTGGTATATCTACCCTGGCATTGCCTAGTTGTGTCGTGTCACGTACCCTAGTGCGCCTTCTACGAATTTGTTTTGTACCATACCTATGGAGTGCCCTCTGACGGCGTCCAGTACGGGCGGGATTACGGTACTGTATAAACTATGGGAGTATATAAAATGTGTTAAGGGAAAAAATGTAATGCCTTAACGCTATTTTAATAGTTTAATTTACTTTAAACACTATTATAATAGCGTATTGTACTATATAGTGGATAGTTTAACAGATCTTTAGGAGATGTGAATCCCGAACATCTCTTAAGTTACTGCACTCACTTAAACACCGAATAGGAGATGCCAAACTCCATAAACATCTCTGACGCCTTCAAACGTATATTTACCATTTATTTAACTTACATAAGATATTTTAGTCTGACTCGAGTGTTTTGTCTTTTCAATTCGTTCAGGTCAGCCTGAGCATTTCAGGGTTGAAGACCTTATTTCTAGAGGACGAAGATGAAGATTTATACTAGTATTTATTATACTCCGCTGCATCATGTTGTTCTGCTGCATTATTTATTTATTTATTCTTCTTGTCTGTAACTCTGATTCTGTATTGTATAAGTATAATCAAATCTATTTGTAAATAGCTTCATGAATGGTTATTTAATTATTATATTTTGTCATTCCACTGCGAGGTTCTATATTTGTTTTATTTCTTTCTCCCTTTTTTCTTATTTACCCCAATAACAATATGCACTTTTGTATGGTTTGAGTCGACATGCAACATCCTGATATTTTCAATCGTTCGCATCCATACATGTCGTATTTGAATTGCTCAAAATACCAAATTGTTAATTTATATTTGGCAAAATTCAGCATATACAGTAAATAAATAAATCACAGAATCACAGACATAGAGTAATATACAGTATGCAGCGGAAACAAAATGAATAGTCGTTCATGAAGCTGCCATATATATATATCAGAGTTAAATAAGATACAATAGAAGTTTCAAATACAATAGTCAAATACAAGATCAGAATACGTCTCTGGAATCAACTGAATAACTACAAGCTGAAAAGATATAGATGGATCTCCAAACGAAGCTCCAACTCCAAAGGTGAGTCTCAAAAGTTGTATCCCTCAGTTTGTCCCGAGCGTAAAGCAAAACACAAAAATAATCGAGTCGGAATTAACATTCTTATATCAATAAATCTAACTCAAGTGAAATAACCACTGAAATACAAGTAACTCAAAGGATGTTTGGGATAACCATCCTCTAAGGATCCGTTAAACTATCTAGTATGCAGTAATATACGGTATTATAATAATGTCTAAAGTAAAATAAACTATTAAAATAGCGTTAAGGCATTGCCCATATCTCCCTTAACACATTTTGTAGTGCCAATAGTCTGTACAGTACCGTAATACCTCCAGATCGGGAGGCTACCAAAGGATACTCCATAGGTATGACACAAATCGAACTCGTACAAGGCGCGCTAGGGTAGGTGACACGGCACAACTAGGCAATACCAAGGTAGATATAGCAATTACATTTACGGGATGGTGGTAACGCATAGCAGCCACTACTGCCCACCTCGAGCCACACCCCAATAAAATCAAAGGTGCGCACTAAATCAATCACAAAGTAATAGAATGGCATACGAAGGAGTGTGTCCGATCGGAGGAGTTGCCTCACTTGGCCCGTCAATTGCTCCTGTTTTAGCCACCTTATCCCAACTCACAGGAGTCGGGTCCACGTGTATACCTTATATAGGATCGTTGCCACCATCCTACTTCATTCTGGAATCTCCACCGCGTATACGGTTGTTAAAGTGGTTTTGGTATTGGCAGAGAGTATGACAATATCTGATCCCGGTCTCCTTAACAACCAACCGTTATTATAACACCGTGGTCATTTCAAAATAGTTTACACTTCAAAACCAAAATATCATTGCCATTTCAAGACCATATTAATACGATATCATTTCCATTTCAAAACCAAATATGATATCATTTCCCAAAATCATAGCACTTTCAAAGTTATAACACTTTCGAAACCAAAACACTTGAAATTATAAAACTTTGGAAATCATAACACTTTGAAATCATAACACTTTCTTTTAAACAGTTTAGATATTGATAATAGTATATAAAATAAAATAGTTATATAAAATAGTTATATGTTAAAATAGTTTATAATAAAATAGTATATATATTAAAATAGTTATTTAAAAAAATTATATTTAAAATGATTTGTGTTAAAATAGTTTATATGAAAATAATTTATAAAATAAAATACATAAATAGTTTTAAATATAATTTAAAATATTTATATAATAGAAAAGTTTCCTCAAAGTTCAAAATTCAAATTTAATTCAACCTCAACCCATCAGTTTTCAATTCAATTCAATTTCTCAATAAACCATTTCAAACTTTATCGATTCAAACAAATTTGAAGCTCAAAATAAACCATTTCAATTTCAATATATTTCATAGCTTTAAATATTCCACAACTTCATTATTATGGTTTTGAAATATTTACTTTATCATTTCAATAACATCTAATTACCACTTCAATTTACAAATTTTAAATAAACAAATATCTCATTTCAATTTATGTAAATTTGAAATATTCATTTAAGTCACTTTTAATCAAATTCAAGTTAAAAAAAATCATATCTTTAAAATTTCAAATTTAATAAATTTCAAATCAAACTGATTTAAGTATAACTCTTAAATAAATAGAATTTCAAACCAATTTCCAACCTGTATTTATTAAAATCATTATGAACTCTATATTTGAAAATATAAATTTTAAATAAATACTTAAACAATATTAAACATAAATCTACATATATATTTTAAAAATGTAAAATTTATAAAGAAATTATTAAAATTTAAAATTTCAAAATTAACTTATAAATATACAACTTTCAAAACATAGAATTTTAGAAAATCTAAATTTTAACTTTATAAAATACATTTATATATAATATCATAAAATCAATATTTAATAAACCATATACTTCTTTCCAAGACCATATAAATCATTTTCAAAATATTTATATATAGACCAATGGTGTCTATATATAATTTTCTATCATATGGTAAAGTGATACGGATATTTATTATTTCAATCTGCAATTTAAATATAAATATGGGCATATATCATTTCAACCCGCAATCCCAAATTCAATTCAATGAAAATTGCTTGTGTTTATCATTTCAACCCATAACGATTATTCTACAGATCGTTGGGTATGTATCATTTCAACCCATAGTGAATTCTATACTAACAGAGAACTTGCAGAGTGATAACAGGCATGATAATAATGTAACAAGCATATATCATCAATATAAATAACAGATAATGGTGTCAGATGTCACAGGTGTACAGATACAGATAATAGCATATATATAACAATGTAAATAACTAATAACAACATATTTCAATTGTCGTTTCAATTGAAATCAAATTTAATAAATATAAGAACATTAATCGTGAGTAATTGCTCACCTTTTGAGGCTAGAGGATTTTGATACACAATAGGCTATGAATTCCAAAGCAAAGTGAGATGGCACGAATTCGACGAGCTGATAGATAAGAATTGATGAAAAAGAATCAGAACCATCTTGATATAATAGGAACGAAGAGTATATTATATTATTATTTTATTACTTTCTTTCAAAACAAATTTTTAAACTATGAAAGGTATCTAAACAAATCGACATATGCTTAAAAATCAATATAAGTTTTTAAAACATATATATATGGAAAAATCAAAATCATTATCTTTTGATGTCAAAATACATATATATAATATAATGTAAAAATCTGTAGGCATTTTGAACTCAAAGCACCAATATAAAATTATATAATAAGACACCTCTTTCTGTTATAGTATATGAACTATATCAGGCAATGAACCATTTTTCGCAACACAAATATATATATATATATACACACACACATTTTAAACAATATATTATCTTGCAACTTTCATATAATAAAATCTTATAACTTAGATACATTATATAAACAAAACCTACATGTACTATAAAACATATCGTACCATCTATATATTAAAACATATAACTTACATAACTTCATATATATCACTGTAATATATAGTTTAAGAATATATACAAACATTGTATTCAAAACATTGTACACTAATATATACAAAAACTGCTTCAAACAAGGTACTATACTGTAACAATAGTTAATATAAAACATATAAAATTATATATTCCAAGATGAATATTATATTGGAAAGTTCATGCAAACCTATATAACTTGTTCATGTAATTAATACATATATAAACATCTATATTATACTATATAAGCTATATCGACTATACATATTATTATTTTTATATTTGTATGTCACTAATATAGATAATACATATTATATATACATACACTATCTCATATAATATATAATATATAATATATATACAATAAGTCTTAACAATATACTCATAACTCACTAGACAACAGGATATAAATAGAAAATCATTTCTCCCGGCCTATATAACATAAATATACTAACTCAACAGATAGCATAACTAACAGAATATATAAACAGACTTGCATATACTAACTATAAAGAACTTTACAAACAAAACCTTTTATATATAACAGAACATAATATATATATATATATATATATAATATTTACACATAATGATAGATCAAAACTTTTATAAACTAAAATTTTGTAGCTGTATAACAGTGGACACCTATATATATCAATAAAAAACCAACTCATGTATAAATAACAAGTATATACTATAACAAAATATTGCTGACATACAAATATATAACTTATTATACCTAAAGAAATATATATACTAGTATGTATGTACTTCACAAATACATATATATTTACTAACAAGCTATAATAGCAAATAAAATATAAAACTAACATATATGTATAAATGTACCTATGATATGAAATTTTTGCACGAGAAAGCAGCTGCTGCTATTAGAAGACGACATGGAAAAACAAAGGCTGAAGCAAGCACTGAGGTAGAGGAGGAAGGAAGCACAGGCTATGGGAAGCAAGGCCGGAAGTGGATGAGACTGGGCTCGGCAAAAGCGTGCGATGGGCTATTGCAACTATGCCAGTGATCGGCAGGGTAATTTGATAGAAAAAGGAAAATGTGACGCAAATATGAATTGTGAATTGTGGTTTGATGAGTGGGCTCAGGCTAGAAGGAAGGAAAAAATGGGAGATGAAGCAGCGCAAATTGGTTTTTTTTTTCTCAAGAACAGAAATGAAAAAATTGATAAATGGAACCAATAAATATGGAAAACCGGAGAATATGGAAAGTTGGCATTGAATTCAGAGAATAATATTAATAACCCGACCATTGGAATTATAGGGTGAATTTTAATGGTCACCGGAACTCAAAAGGTAAAAATTGAGTACCGATACGGTTATCGATGTACTAATTTCATGGTGTGTCAAACCTCAAAATACAGAAGTGAATATATTACAGAGATCAGCACGACGAGACGATCAAAACGGTATATATACATCAGTGGTACAACCATTGTATCAAAAGTCGAGATTCGATACCGAAAATGCTGCAAATCTGTAAAAAAAAAGATAAACGAAGCAAAAGCGGTTCAAATTTGAAGAAAGGAAATATAACGTCTCACTCAAAAGATGATTTATAAATTTATTGTATAAAAATATTCAAGTTTGGACAACATTTTATTATCATCAATTTTTAACTGATTTGAATTTAAATAAAACTACACAATAAAATAAACTTTCATATTTTCTGGTGAAAATTTACCATTAGCTATGTTAAAGTAGACGTATTCCAATTATCAAATTGTTATTTCCAAATTTTATTATTTAAAATTTCACCAAAATTCAATTAAATACATAAATAAAATTATTAAATTTGCGGGTTGTTACATGACATGTGTGTCTGCTTAAAACGTCCAAAAAGGCAGGTCGTTACAGTTGGTATCAGAGCCAGGTTTAGCGAAAACCTTAGCTTTGTGGGGTCTGACTCTTTATTAATAGGGTAGTAATACCTTATGCTGAGTCGCTGAGTGTGTGTGTGTGTCTATATATATATGAGAGCGTGTTTGTTAGTGTTATAAAAAGGTTTTTATATTGTGTTAATTTGTTCCATTGTGTATTTATAAATTCTAGTTGGTGCATAGGACGCTATGACATCGATATGGATTTCTAAACACTTAATAGGACAGACCGACACGATATTTATTTTGAAATATAGGTAAATGAAATAATTTTGCATATCGTATATTTTTAAATATAAAATAATGATTTATAAATGATATATATTTGGTTGTAATATGTTGTTTGTTAAGTAGTGAAATTTATAAATATTGGTTGGAAATAAGATTTGAAAATAAAATAAATGGAAATTGGAAATTTTGAACTTAAGTTCCGGGGTTTTGAAATTTCTTTCGAATGATTTTGGAATATAATAATAAAATTATTTAGAATTATTTTCTGATATAAATATTTCAATATAGTTTGAAAGAATTGTTTTAAAGAAATTTTGGAAAGAAATAAGTTCTGTACTCCCCTCTCCGTCGCTGGAAAATAATTTCGGTTCCACGCATCATCGACATTCATTTTCGAGTTTTAAAGTGGGAAAGCATTGTAGTAGTAATACTGTCGATTTATTTTGATGAAGAAATATGAATTTCAAAGTTTAAATATGATTGGATATAAAAGCTATGAGTACAAATAATTATATGTTATTTTAAATGATTTGAAATGAAACCCGATATTTAGTCCTTAAGTTTTTATTAACTAGAGATTAATATCTTGTAATGAAATGGAAATTTTAACTATGTAATAATTGAAACCTCTAAATGAAAATATCAAATTATATACTAGTATAAATGAAGCATATAAGAAATTTGAAATCTGTAACGTGTAATATAAAAAGGATATGAAAATGAGAAATGGTAACCATTGAACATTTATGAAATAAGATAAACTTGTGCAACTTTCAATTGCATTATTAATACATATATATAACTTATAAAAAGTTGCAATGTTAAAAGATTGTGTAACAGAAATTTTTACAAGTAAAACTTACGTAATGAAATGTTCAATGAATTACTTTTATAAATAAGAATTTAATATTATAGTTGTTATAAACTTAAGTTATAATTGAAATGTTACTATAGTAAAATGTAATAGAAAGTAAGTATGGTAAGTAAATAATTATAAAAATAAGTTAGTGAATTGATATGTTAAGTAGTTGAATTGAACATGAATACTATAAATAAATAAAATAAATAAATGGAATAAAGTAATGACCGAATGGGGATTGAACTTTTGTAAGCAATATATGTAAAATTAATAAATAAATGTAAATTTAAGAAATGAGTCATTTTATAATCGATATGAAAAGAAATAGGTTAACACAAACCTAGATAATGTTTGGAATTTGTTATTGTTTTGGTCTGTGAGTTGTTTGGGCAAGGATACTTCTAATAGTTTGGATGGATGAATAATCTGTCGAGTTTTATCTAAGACTGTTGAGTAAATGGTATACTTAGTAGTTTATTTGTCATTCTATGCAATTTAAAAGTGTCTTAACCCAAACAGACTATTTGTTCTAGTTGATATGGATGGATAATTGATTTATATTGATTTCATATGAAGATTGTATGTTGGTTGCAAGTGATTTTTGTTTATATTGACTTGTTTGTTAGTGGTTGAAAGAACTTTAAATATTTTATTTTATATAATTATTAACTCTTTTTTGATTATGTATGTGAACTACAGGTCATGGAAGCAATTGGTACTACTTTTGGTTTCATAATTAAGCATTGTTTGCCCAACAAATAGGTACGTTTTCGGATTACGGTTTTCTAGCGATATTATATTGTTATTCTCGCTGCTGGGATAAATTATTTTGAAAATTTTGATATATATTCTTTTTATAGACATTATAAATTCTTCCGAGCCTCTCCGTACAAAGGAGACTCTGCCAAAAAAATTCATGAATTTTAGACCTAGAAATTTTTCTAAAATGTTTTCCAAACTTTTATTAACTTGAAAATAAAAGATTTAATTGTTTATAAATTTATATATTTTGTTTAAATTATTTTATTTGTAAATTTATTGTTTATAAATTTAATATTTTGAATAAGATATATTGACTATTTAATTTCTCTTTTCCCTTATTTTTCCTTTTCGAGGACGAAAAGTTTTGAGTGGGGGAGAGTGCATCGACCCGTAATTTTCGAAGATTTAAATTTGTTAATTTAATGAGATTTTGGTAATTAAACTTGGAAGAAATAAAAAATTGTAATTTGTTAATGAAATAGTAATTAGAATGAAAGTTAATAATTTTAACAGGAAAATAGGCACCGGGAAGAAGTTGTGAAAAAATTTAGTCTCAGGGACAGCAGGTTTGCATTTTAGCCTGGAGGACATTTGTTAGTGTAAACAGAAAATGATAGTTACAACTATCATTCTGTGTTTTACACTAAAAAGTGTCCTTCAGCCTAAAAAACAAACTTCTTGTTTCTGGAACTAAATTTTTCTACAACTTTTTCCTTAAGCCTAAAATCCCTGGTTATAAAATTGAATATAAGAAACAAATGTAAATATTTAATTATTGTATGGAATAGACAATTAATGGTAATTGAATGAAATCAGTATTATATAAGAATTGTAGCTTTTGTTTGTGAATAATGAATTCATAAGTGTAATTAAAATTTATGATAATGATTGTTCTAAGTTACATGTTTATTTGGTCTATTAAATTGAAATGGGAAATCAATTGGAATTAAATGAAATTTAATGTTACATTTATGAGATTTAGACAATAATTGCAAAATGGGAATGTAATAGAATGAGTGGGAATGTAAACTTTATTCATGAAGTAATAATTGATGTAATAAAAGAATGGAACCAAGAAAAAATAGTTAATTGAGATTTTTAAATTTTAATTAATGTGTAAAATTGACAAAATTCCAATATAATTGAAATATAGTAATTAATGCAAATAAAAGATGAAAATGGGTAGATATTAATGTAAGGAAATATAAAACAATGTTAACCATGTTGGTTGGGTAATAATTGATTGAGTATTAAGTTTGGAATCAAATAAAATCAAATTCATTGGAACTAATTTGTAATTAATTGGATTAATTGCCGTTGACATTTAAACGCTGTATTTATTGAAATAATTAACTCTAAATTGATGTGAGACTTTTCTTTTAGTTATTATAAATGTTTAAGGGATCAAAAATGGTAAAAATCTGCTAGTTTATAAGTACTAAATAAAAAGGTGATTAATTAAATTAATATTAATATATTTAACTAATAGGAAAATAGCCATTTTGGCCAGTGACTCGGATTTCGATGAAACAAGTTTCATTAGATCCGTAACGGTGAATTATTGTAGGATTTCAAGTTTTGTAACGATTGGACTTGTCATTTGATCGTACGGGCTCGAAACGCCTAGAAATCAGTTTAATAAAGAAATCAATTGAAATCAATTTGAAATAAGTTAATTTTAGCATAACTTCTTCTTACGATGGAATTTGGACTTGAAACTTGTTCCACTGAATTTAAAATTATCGAAAACATCTATTTTGATATATGGGATGACCCATTTTCGTCTTGGGAATGAAACGGGCTTTTCGGGTCATTTATGATTCAATTTTCGGATTGATCTGGTCCACACATTCTATTTCTGATCTACATACAAATAGTCTATTATAAACCCTAGCTACTTCTTATTATCATTTGTATGTAAGTACATTTCCTTCTCAACTCTCCATTCTAATGGCAGACAAACCAATTCCCAAATTCCAATTCAATTTCAAAATCAATTCCAAAAATCACACTCCTCAAAAAAATTCGAAAAAATATATATATATCGAAGATCTCATCGATACGAATCGACGTCTAGTGACCATTTTTGCAAACGGTGCTCGAGTCAGCGGGGATTAGCAGTCAAAGGTTAGTATTTTAAAACCCTAAAACAAAATTTGGGGCTTTTTGATTTTGACTTCAATCGATGAAATCAGATTATGGGTTTGATAAAGATTGTCGCGTGGAGTCGTGTGTTGGTGGTCGATCGGTCTAAATCGGTGTGTGGTGGCCAGAATATGAGGATTAGGGTTTCGAAACCCTAGTTCTTTGGGTTGCAACGCATGGTGCTAGGGACATGCAGAGGTGGCGTTGTGGCTACAGGAGGTGCGGTGGAGGTCAAGACGCGTGATGCCGGTGGTCGACGATCAGCTAGGGGTCGGAGGCGCACGAATTTGGCGGTCAAAGGTAGTCGCTTTCTACGTGTTGGCATCTGGTATTCACGGCATGGGAAAGGAGAAGGTGGCATGGCGCAACCCTGTTCGCTGTTTATTTTTATTATTTTTTCAAATCGTTGTAACAGCTATAACTTTTACATACGAGGTCAAATTCACACGCAATTTCTTGCATTGCGATCATATTGGAATTCCGGACAATTTGACTCTTGTTTGGGTGAATTCTGAGACTATTTGAATTTAGGCCAAAAATTGAATTTAAATTCGATTTAAATTCAAAGGTGAGTGTTTTAACTCACTCACAACTTCTAAAATTTCTTTTGTTTATTAAATAAAATTTATTATGTGATTGAAAATTTATTTATGATTGTTTGTTATATTTTAAATCACCATCTCAGTTAATTTGAATTTATTTGAATTAAATCGGTATTTAGTTTATTATTGAATTTAAATTGCCAGTTAAATACCTGTTATTGATTATCAGTTATATATTGATGTTGATTGATTAGTTTGGATAATGATTGTAATGTATGTTGATTGTTGATATTGGATGAATGGATGTTGTATTTCATATCATTATAAATTGCAAGTTCACTATGGGTTGAAATGATACATATCCGAATGATCTATAGATTAAGTAAAAATCATTATGGGTTGAAATGATATACTCGAGCGATTTTATGGATGTTATTTATTTTGGGTTTGCAGTTTGAACTGATATATAACCATAAAATTTTAAATTGCGGATTGGAATGATAAATATCCGTATCACTTGTCCCTAGGGTAGAGAATTATATATGGGCATCGGATTGGTTAAATTAAATGATTTTAAAATCCTTAATTTTTGAATGGAATTAAATGATATTTTTAAGAAAAAATTGATTTGTATAAATTGAAGTATTTTTGGAAAATCAAGTTTTGTGTTGAAATGTGAATTGGCTTAAAAGGAATTGTTTTAAGAAATTAAATTGAAATGGTTTGATTTTGTTGAATTGAAATAAATAGTTTTAATTTGATATAAATTCCAAATTCATATTTTAATAATAAACTGTTTTAAAGTATATTATTTTAAAATTTCTAATTATTAAGATTTTCAAATTTATTAATCTATTTTACCAATATTAACTATATAAATTATTCCATTTATTTTAAACCAATTTAATTTATTTTAAACTAATCAAACCACTTTTAATTTATATTAAATATAATTAATCGATTTTGAAGTTATTTAATCTATTTTAATTATATTTAATCTAATTTAAATCTATTTAACTCATGCTCATAAAATTATCTATCCTCCACGCCAGTAGCCAATGTTTAAACATTTCAAGGATTAGTGATCGACATTGAGAATGGGTAAAATGGTGTTCTTTGAGTTTTTGGATTCTATAGTAGGTTTGAGTTTTATGCGATTGTTTATTTTGGCCATGGTTTTTGTTATGTTGGTACTTGTGCTCTCTCTGTCTGCTTCTATGTCTCTTTTTGCTCCTTTCAACCCAACACCATAAGGATTTCCTTGCTGCAACAGCTTGTGTTGTCGGTTGTTGTGGAGTGTCAGGCCTTACAGACATGGAAGTGGATGTGGAAAGTTAGAGTTGCAAGTTCTAGTCGATCTTAAGCTTCTGCCATTTGAAATCTTTTTGGTTTTCATGCTTACCTTGCTATGCTTTTTCATAGTTATGTTATGTTATTCAAGTCTCTTATAGTGAAGCTTGTTGCTGTGCTTGTTGCCTCGATGCAACTTTTATAGGATTATGTTTCCAATGTTAGTGATTGATAAGATATATTTTGTTTTGTTGCAAGTGATAGCTTATTAGGTTAGAGGGTTTGGTTGCTACTGTGTTCTTGATCAGAGAGTTAAGTTGTAACTAACTTTTGTATTGTAAGTAGCCAAGTGAGATTACCTTGTGCAACGTGTGATTACGCACTTTAGGCATATGTGCCAAAGCTGCTAAAGTATTTAGCCTCACACATGTAGTAAAATTATATACAAAAGTAGATGGGCCTTTATAAAAAATGCCTTGCCTTGTAAAAAGAAAAGAATATTATAGCTTCCCATTAATTAAATTTGATTTTAAAAAGTGTTCAGCTTTAAAGCATCTTTCAATTGAAGGTATAACCTCTATGCAAATTTTCTAGCATAAGCATTTGGTGTCTTCATAATATTATTCTAAGGAGAACAAAAGTTTCTTGAGAATTTTATTATAGTCCTATAAGTAACTTCTTATTACTGATGCTTTACTTTATTGAGCCATTTCATTTGTTTTGAATGTTATATCAAGAAAAGAATTTTCATTTAAACATTATTTGAGCTGAATTTTCTGATAAAGATAAGAATACATACAAATCATCCTTATTGGTAAGGTGCCATCAATTAGAAGGGTGATCAAAAAAATGATATCCTTGTCGGTAAAGTACCCTTCAATTAGAGGTTAATGGTGATCTGAATAACCCTTATAATTGTTAGTAAGGTGTCCTCAATCTGAGTTTGAAGGTGATCTAAAAAAACCTTTATCCTTGTTAGCAAGGTGCCTTTAAAATAGAGTTGATTGCATAGAAAACACCATTTGTAAAAGAGTTATCCTTGGTATAAGAGTCTCATGAGTCATGTAACATAAGGTAAGATCCTCATTAACCATGTTTGATAGTCACTTTAGCATAGAGTAAACCATGGACTAAGGGATATGTTGGTGTACCATATCAACATTGGTAAGAGTATTAAAAACCACATAGTGGAAGATTTAATGTTAGATGAAGAAACTTGTTTGTCATGACTCATGAACTAAAAGTCTCTTATCCTCGAATCACCTTACGTGTAACAACCCGCCCTTCGTAATACCAAAAAGTCGGCGCCTTTAACATTGCATACTTTCAAATATCACAAAAGACAGGTTGTCGGGGTAAAAATTAGAACAAAGCACTAAACCAAGACATCGATAAGATCTCACAATAAAATGACAACGTATAATATATTGAATATATATGAATAGAAATAGAATAACAATATATAAGAGATCGCACTAGCGGAAGCAACTAACAAATAAATATCAGTACATAATAGTCTGAATACATCAACTCCAAAAGAAAGGAGTTCTAAATAAATATCTAATACAATAGTCTCGTATAGAAATAACAGATCAGTCATGTGCAATAAAATAATAAGTATACGTATCTCAAAATGTCGATGTCATACCTCTCTACACTCTGCTAGCTTATTCCCTAAAGCACTTGACTTTCGAGCTACTCAATCAAGTACCTGAGAGTTGTCATGACATAAGCGGACAAAGACAAAAACTTGGGTCATTCATAAAGCTAGGTGTGAGGGGACCTATCTCAAAATACTGTATATTCAAACTATATACAAATAGACAGGAATAACAAAATCATAACCGGCCTTCCCCATAAAGGTGGCTCAGGGGAAATCCAGGCTCCTTAAAAAAACGTATAGTGAATCCATCTCAAAAGTAGGGGATCATACCATAACCTGGTCTTCTCCTGTCACAACAAGTTAGTACAATATCTTATTGCACTACATAAGCCCAAAATCTACTAATTATATAGTACTAATACACCATGATCAAACCATGATCCCAAAGCCACGATCCCTACTGTTAAGATTGATAATATACGCATAAACACATATCGTCCCTACACCTAAAACCAAATAGGCATGCCATAATGTGTATGGTCACTACTGCTAAGACCATTTCATTGATGACTCACTACTGGGGCACTCTATGTCCCAGCTCGCTATCGTCAAAATCGTAGATGACTCGCTATTGAGGAACTCTATATCTCGGCCTGCTATCATCACAAATCGTATATGACTCGCTATTGAGGAACTCTAAGTCTCAGTCCACTTTCATATAAAAACCTAGACGACTCACTACTGTGAAACTCTATGTCCCAGCCCGCCATCATCAAAATCGTGGAAGACTCCCTATTGGGGAACTCTATGTCCCAACCCACTATCATCACAAATCATATAGGATCAACATGCACGGCTCCATTCGTCATGAGAAAAAACCCACTGGAAACCTCTAATTGTAATGACCCTGACTCGACCTTCGAAAATCAGCATCGAATACATCACCCGTATTCAAATGCTGTAGATCCAAACGTCGAATGTGGTTCGCCGGAGCTTATAACACATTAGATATAACAACACAGCGGAAGAAAAAGATTATATCATTGATATGCAACAGTTGATACAATATGTTCACAACAATATCAGAGACAATATACAACAGCGAAAAGAAATAACTCCAAAAGAGGAACACCAACATATGCCTTCAAAAGGGAGAAGGACAGAAAGAAAGATAGAATCCAAACCGCAACTCCATCTCCAATGCTCCAAAGCCCCTTGGCAAACAGCTTACAAACCAAAAGCTCGAACCATCATCAAGTTGTATTAAGCAAGGTCAGTCATAGTGAAACGAATGCTATCGCCAAATCCAAAGGTTGAAAGCTATCGACTCAATATCTACTAGCTGACTATCTGAAAATCTAACTCCAGGCTGCCCGTATGGAAAATTTGTGGACAGCCAGAGTTTAGAAAAAGAACAATAAACTCTAGGTCAGTCATGTGACTGGTGTGAGCAAACAAAATAGTTTTATTTGAATAAAAATAAAAAAAAGAGTTTAAAAGAAATCCGTAATGCTTTTTGGAAAATGAAACTACCATAAGGCCTCCCGCCGCACACACAATGCAAACGCAGAATTGGAGGAGATTTCTCCTTATGATAGTCAAACATGCTTGATACGTGAAAACCTTTTATATTATTATTAATGCATAGTGCAAAAAACATTTTGAAAGTATAATATTAATCTTAGCCAGCATAGACATTTCGAACTATGCCTACTATATCTACCATCTAAACAGTGGTGACCACCATAAGTAAATGGTAGGTTAGACAACTAAAACCGTACAAGGTGCGTATTGGATGATTGGATTTCCAACAATGGTCAGGAAAAGGAACTTCCTACACTGAATGGAACACCTTTGGAGGGACACCCTCGATAACCTAAACGGTTCTCTGCCAACATAAGGCCGAGTTACCTCTGTAACTAGGTAACTACTGACACGAGCATGCCATCCCCTGGTCGTTACCGACCTTTATCCGAGGTACCTCTACACCAATAACCACAAAGCAATAAGTTTGCAACAACCACATAGATTAAATATCTGGGCTCCATACCATGATATCACCTTTTATCTAGAAGGAAGTGGACATACCCTCAGGGGCGCTACCCCAAATAACCTTGCTGCAATGATTCCTATTTCGACCATTACCGGGTTATGAGGTTCGATGAAGTCACGTCCACAAAGCTAAGCTTTACACAAAAGCCATGATTTGATCAACAAATGATCAGCAGCACTTCGTATGCCATATTACCAAATTGGGAATGTATCACCACTAACCATCAACTACATAACCTTTGAGCTCGTACGTCTCAGAGAAGGGTGTTAAGTAAGAGAATAAATTCTCCACCACTAAACATAAATGTATTTGATAGAAACCAGCTTTACATCTCAAAGTGTAATGTCAGACACACATCCATACAAGTCTGTTCCGAGCTCGAACAGAACCAAAGGCATTCAAAGAAGCCCTTGCAATCAGGATAATCCCTAATCACATCCGGACTCCCCATCATAAAAGGTGATCAAATCTCTATACCGGGGATCATCCGGTGTAGAGACATTTGATGAGTTATCCTTTCACTTTCGAAAATATCCAGTCTTCACCACCGGTCTTCAAATGCTATCCATTATGTCGTATCATTATTCGAAATGGGTTATATGACACAAAGTCCTCTCCCGACTAAACCGAATAATGAGCGCTTAATTTAAAAAGCATACGGATATGATAGGATCTTAGTTAAGTCACAACTTAAAGCCCACAATCTTTCTTCAAATGGTTTAAACAAATTACCATTTTCAAATCTTTTAAACAAAAAGATTTACTTCACAAAATTCACCAATATTTCACAAAGATTAATTCATAGCTTTCCAAACTATTTACGGTTCAAATCTTTAATACAAAAGATACACCTTTTAGATCCTCTTCAATTTGAAAACAAATTCACCAATCTTCAAGAAAGATTCATTTCACAATATATAAACAAAAGATCTATCTTTGAGATCCTCTTTAATTTGAAACAAAGTTCACCAAAAACTTTAACTAAGATTCATTTATAGCCTTTAATCTTTTAAGTAAAAGATCCACTTCAGTTCAACAACAAGATTTACCAAATCTTTAACAAAGATAGCTTTCAAAACTATTTCATTTTTAAATTTGATTATTCCATAACTCGGAAATCCTTTCAACAAAACTGGGAATTCTTTCTTTCATATGAAAGCTATTATTATTTGAAAACAAATACTTTTTGCTCAGAAAAATCCGATCATAAACACACAAGTTATAGTTTTTAAAGGTATAAACTTGGGTTGAATTTAAATTCCCAAAATAATAATTTTAAAATACTTTAAAGTGGTTAAAAATCCATATATATATATATATATATATATTATATAACTTGTATAAACCTTTCAAACCAATTTTCCAAAACAATTTCAAACTTAAACAAGATATATTATATTCAAACTACATTTCAATTTCAAACTTCCTTTTCATATTCAATCCAATTCCATTTCTAAAATCATTTTGGATTCAAAATTCAGTCTTTAAAACCCTTTCAAATATCTGGGACTTAACCAATTTCCTCGTGCAATCCATATTTGTGTGTGCATGGTGTAGTCCACGGGTTTACACAATAGTGCGACATCATTAATCATCACAATCCAAACACATCAATATCGATAAGCGATATCATCCTATAACGCTTATCTCCATTCACAGATTCACAGATAAATAATATAAATTTATCATAGATAAGTAAATTACATTCGTCATAGCTCAAATCAAAACAGTTCATATCACAAAGCATCACACGTCAGGGATATCAAACAATTCAACATTCAATACAATCTAAACATCCATAAGTTAGATCAATAAATCATCTGATTTAAATCAGATTGATTATTTATGAATAAATTTCTAATCTCGGTTAATTAATATTAATTAATTACAAACCATTTTGATTAATTATCCTTTAATCATCCATTAATTAACCTTAATTAATAAATTAATTAATCCTTTATTAGTTAATCAACTTTGATTAATAAATAAATTAATCTTTATCATTAGATAATTAACCTTTAATTATTTAATTATCCTTTAAATTAATTACCCTTAATTAATTAATAAATAAGTTAATTAACCCTTAATTAATTACCATTTAATTAATTATCCTTAATTAATTACAATAGGTGATTATCCTTAATCACTTTCATTAAATAAATCTTTAATTAATTATCCTCAAATTAATTAATAAATCACACAAATTAATTATCCTTAATTAATTATAATAAGTAATTATCCATAATTACTTAATTAACTTTTACTATTAATTAATTACTTTTAGCTAAGTAATTGTCTTTAAGTAATTAATTACCTCTTACTTATATTAGTTAATCTTCTAATTAATTAATTATCCTTAAATATGAAATTAGTTTTACTTAATCAATCTTTGATTAAGTAATTATCCCTTAAAATAATTATCCTTTAATCATCTTCATAAAGCAATTCTTCCTTAATCACTTTCCTTAATTAATTGACTCTTAATTAATCACATAATTAAATTAATCACCTTGAATAAAAACAAATTAACCTTTAATTAATTATATTGATTAATTAATCACCTACCTTAAGTAATTATTAAATTCCATTTGAAAGCATTTAAAAATAAATTACATAATATACTACTTTTAAAAACAAATCAATTTTTAAACATTTAACATAAAAATTCAACTTGCTTAATTTTCATTTTAGCTTCTAAAAATATAATTAATATATTTTTAAAACTTGATTATATTTACCATTACCTTTTAAACTTTGTTCACCCTCCTATGTTTGTTAAAAACTTGTTTTAAACATTTATATTGTTTAAAACTTTGTCAACTATTAATTTTAAATTTTTAAAACCCTGTTGCATTTCAATTAACCCGAGCCAAACACATGTTTAACCGAGCTCAACTTCGGGTTCCATTACCTTTCACTTGCTTCGAGTTATCTCGCGATTTTCTTCGGGTTCATCCTTGAGGCCTTTGCTTCTTCCTAAAATTTTAGACAGCACCAAATACAAATGATACGTGGTGCACGTGTACGGCCGGACGACGACCATCTGAACGTTGGTGAGGCCTCCGGCATGTCGCCGATGAATTCGCCCCCCAGCCCGACCACCACATTCTGGCGAAATCGACCTGAATCAAAATCAAGCTTATCAAATTCTTTCCTGGAACCAACATCCTCGACCAAATCGACTCGAACCATCATCATTGACCACCGATGACCCCACAACTTCGACTAGAGCTTCGTCAAAGCTTCGATTCCCACCAGAGCGATCAACTCCGGTGCTCTGATGTCGCCACAGTAATTTGAAAACCAACCTCGACCAGAATATAGGTTTAAACCCTAAACCAACCACATTCATCCCCTACGATCAACTATAGATTTTGTGAACATTTTTCCCATGCTCTCCTATACGTCAGCTTCCTTCACCATTGATTTCGACGCCCAGTTCAACGTCGATCACCAGAAAAAGGTCGAAATCAATTTTCCGTTCAATTCCGGAATTCACGATCAATACAAAACTAGAAATCTTGATTCAATTATTAAGATTCATAAAGTTTGAATTCGAACCAAATAATGTAATTGAATTAAGAAATTATGAAATTCAAACTCAACATATTTTTAAGTTTCACTGTAATAATTTATTTTAGAAATAAATTCTTAACAAATACACTTGGAACCTTTTTTTATAAAATTTGTATTACATTGCTATGATAAATTTTCATGTAAGGATCATCACCTAAATATGCTTATTATTTGAGATATGAGTTTTTCTTTGGTTGTTCTTCTGTCTGGAAACACTTAGAGTATATATAGGCATGCAAAGTTCAATCCACACACAAACATGTATATTCTTATAGAAATATCTACATTTATTCATCATTTTTCACAACATCTACTTCGCAATCATCAAGATATATCGTAGATTCAAGTTTTAAAGGGGTCAGTTTGCTTACCTTGCTTTGAAGAACAGAGGAGAATAATTCCTGGAAAATGATTATTTGAAAACTGAAAGCCTATTTGATATGAAAACTGGAATTATTAAATCTGCCTTGATGTTGATTTGCTTTGATCCTGATCTTTGAATTGTTTTGAACCTGATGCTTTGTTCTTAGGTTTTCTTTTGAACATAATTACATTTATTTTGATCTAAGCTTCCAAGTTGTAGACTATGAACAGATTTTGATTTTGAACTGCTTTGTTTGATTTTTCCAGACTTGATCTCCTTTATACTTTTTTGATTTTCAGGTTGACGATTTTGTTTTAATTTTTCAGATTTGTTTCAGGCTTAAGAAAACTGATCCTGATTTACCAAATCTCTTTTGTATACTTTTAATTTCAAAAGAAGAAATGATGTTGCCACTTGCCTCATAAATTTACACTTGTTAATTGTTTGTATTAATATTTTTACAAATGTCACAAACTAGAATTTTATGTTTATATGCTTAAGTTGTTATAAATTATAACATATATACAAACTAAAATTAAAAAGAAGTTTAACCATTTAACCAAATTTAATTCAATCAATTACAAAAAGAAAGTACATAAAAAATTTCTTAAATCTTATTTTAATAAACTTTTTCTCAATTTTTTTCATATTATCTCAATATATTTATACACTTTCCTATTATTTATATTTATACAATTTTAAAGAAAATAACTTGAAATCAAATTATACATTTAATAAATAATCATACATATATATATATATTAAAATTAGAAAACACTTTCTTATTAACTTTAAAAAATATAGTTTTAAATCCAATTTAATTTCGAAGATATTTATATTTGAATTTCAAATTCATATTTCAAATTATATCTATTTATATAAATAAATAGCACATATCTCATTAAATTTGTAAAATTCAAAATAATTCACCAATTAATCTCAAAATTTTATTTAAATTACTAATTTAAATTCGACTTAAAACCGGGATCGTTGTAGATTCCCCCCTTAAGAAAATTTCGTCCTTGAAATTTGCTAGACATAGAGACAAACAAAAGATGGATACATAAAGATAGAGAATTGATTCATCAATCAAGCTGAATATCTATCCGCATTTTGCTTACCAAATCAGAATATCATCAATAATTATGAGAACGAACTCATTTATTATTTCATAAGATATCCGGGTCACTCGGTCTATGAAATATGCAGGGGCACTGGTTAGTTCGAAGGGCTAACTAACCGTTCGTAGAATACATCTGGACCCTGAAAGAATTGACAAATGGATTCAATTCAATTCAGTTTGGAATATCCCAAAGTATTCACTAGCTTGTCCCTCTTTGGACTTTGATCTTCATAAGAAATTACCACAAAATTTCAAACTTTGGTTTTAACCAAAATCGTTTTATCGATACAATTCAATTTAACTTCATCTTTTGTTAACCAATTTATTTCAAGTAGAATTTCAAATTCATTAAAGTTAAAACGAAAAGCTGATAGGTAGTTGATAAAGAGAATACGAGATAGGAGTTTTCTACAATGATTCGCAAGGCCACCATCACACCAAAGCTTTATCCCGGAGCTGCCACGATTGCCGAATTTCAGCCAAATATAATAAAGTGATTAATTTAATTTTAGGAATTAAATTGTTAATTTAATGATGAATTAATGTGAAATTTTCCATAAATAAATAAAAATATGTATTTTGGAATAAAATTTTGATTTGAAATTCAAGAATAAATATATTGAAAATAAATTAGATTTGAAAGCTATATTTTAAAAATTTATAAGAATTTGTTTTCTAATATATATCAGTATTTGGAAGATATGATTTGAGAATTTATGTAATAATTTTCAAAAGATTATTTTAAGTTAAATTCTCTTATATATATAAAATATGTGTGTGATCACTTATTAATATAAAATTAGTTTTAAAATCATTTTCTTAAGGATATGTAAATAGTTATAAAAGTAAATGTATATAGATTTAATATTTTTGAATGATGAAAAGGTTTGTATGTAAAAATACATAACAATAAAAACATATATATAAAAAACATATGTTAAGATATAAAATGTAAATGCACAAAGGTTTAAAACAAAATTTGTAAAATTATTCAAAAGATGGATTTGAACATAAAAGTGATATTAATGACATTTGTAAATAAATAAGATTATGCGAAATACAAGTGTAAATAAAATAGACATGTGGCAAGCAAATTTATTTTCTTTTAATCTAAAAATTTATAAACATGCATATAAAAGAAAATAACTAGGCTTCTTCATTTTTTTCAATTTAATCTTCTTCTTTCATTCATGTGCTAAATCTAAAAAAGAAAGAAAGTAAAACCTGAGAAAATTTAATCGAAGTAAGATCAAAACTGGAAAGCAAAAACCAAAGTCTGGAAAAAGAAAATTAAAACATCTTCAAAACTGGAAGCAAAGAAAGAATAAAATCAAAGATCAAACATCATTTTTTCAAAAACATTTCAAGCCTGGAAACAAAAAGCTTCAATCAGTGTCAACAAGCTTCAACCTGACTTGATCCAGAGCAACGTAACAAATTCAACATCAAAACAAAGATTCAACTCAAATACTGTCTCTGTTTCAAAACAACCAGGTGAGCAAACTTTTAATTTAAAGCCTTGAATCTATAAATTAATGTTGTGATTGATTCCTGAAGTATAATAGTTGCGTGGATGTGAATATGTTGTGTGTGTGTGTGTGTGTGTGTGTGTGTATGCCACTGATGAATATGTATGTCTGAAAATAAGGAAATTTACTTCTATTCATAATACAGGGTTCCAAATTTAGTTCTAAAATTCAATTTCTCCCTATATCATCAATATTAAACTGAGATTTTTAAAAGGAAGATGATCACAACTTCATTTTTAAAAATAATGGCAAGTGGAAATACTTAGTGAATTTTTCAAAAACAATATATTATGGTAAAATAAATCAAAGACTTAAAAATTGATGTTCGTAAATTTTAGTTTTGAATTCATAATCTGATTCGAGTTACAAAACGATGAATATTAATGATAATATCAAGATTTTTAGATTTGAAAACCGTTTGGATTTTAGAGTTGAACAGAATCGTGAAAACATCAATTTTCGACGATCTATGTGGATTCGAACTTCGAGTTCGAGTCTAAAGGAAGATGAGATGACGTAGACTGATGGAAAAATAGTTGTTGTATTTATTATCGACTGTGGAGGCGGTAAGAAGAAGGTTTAGGGTTTTAACCTAGTTTTGGTCATGGTTGGAAGTCTGCATTGCTGCATTGCCGTGGTTGAGCTAGAGACGATCGCGGGTGGAGGGATTGATTCATGGAACAGAGATGAAGGTCTGGGTGGAACGGCAAGTTTTCCAGTGGACGGTGGCGTCGGGGCGAATGGGTTTTCCGTCGAAAAGTTTTGGGTTCCACTTCAATTAAGTTGTTCGATTTCGATCAATGATGGGTTTGAGCGATCTGGATGGTCAGACTAGGTAGTGATGTCGTTGATGACTCATTGAGAGGATCGGCGACGGTCGGAGGTTGACAGGCTAGTCGTGCGCGTGCACGAAGTATCGCATGTATCTAATGTTGGGAAGAAGAGGTGGGTCCTGGGATGGTATCGAGTAGAATCGAGTTTTGCTCGAGTGTTGTTCTAGGGTGATTTGTGTGGGTTATACTGTTTATAAATTTTACAAAGTATAAAGAAAAAAAATAAAAGAAGAAAGATGACTCGGGGACGTGCTTAGGAAAAACATGGTTGGAGCTCGGGGATTTTGAATTTTGAATACGGGTGATGTATTTGGTGCCGATTTTCGAAGGTCGAATCTGGGCGTTACACTAACAAAACCCCATACTAATTCAATCGCATTCCAGTTGAACAATTACCCAAATGTCATAATATTCTCCCAATCTACCTCAAAATGTACAGTTTTTGGAACATATGCTAGGGTGGGTCCCATATGGGCCTAAAATAAATTGCTCCTAAATCTACAAAACTTTCCAAGATGGTAGCCCTTGAATTTGATGAACAATGGTTCAAACGTCGTCTTAATCCGAGTCCGTATATGAAAGTTATCACATTTTGAAATTTCGATCGATCAGTCGATAGAACTCAAGCAGAAAGCTGTCGGACATCTACACTATCTACCAGACATCTGAGATTCATATATTTCTATTTGTTTCCTAGGCTTATCCATACATCTGAGACTTTGGTCAGAAATTTGGATGCCTGTTATGGGCAGAATCAACCTTCAAACACCCATAACATTTGATATGTAGCTCCAAATGACTAGTTGTAGCGATCGTGGCAAAATTCTCTGTAATGTAGAGACTTCAAATCATGAATTTACACAACTTGAACTTTCATCTATTCTTATATATGGCTTATACATGTGTCGACACACTCATTCATGCACGCCTATACACACACATTCATGCAAACACACATTAACTTGTTAATTCACATTTCTGGACTTAAACGGGGCAACTACTCGACATAGTATACTCTCACATAACTTAGCGCACACGATGGTCATTAAGGCTATGTGAAAAGCCTGCAATGAACTTATATTCAATAATACTTCTATATAAGTAAACAATTGCAAATAAGTTCGACACGATTACTCGACATGGTACTTTCCCACGCAACTTAGCACATGGTCGCTATAGTAACATAAGATTGCTCATAACATGGCTATATACACATACGTTCATTCCTATATGCATGCACAATCTATTACACAAATATTCACCTCTTAAAAACATAATTCTCATCACGATTCTAGCTACGACGCTAGAGCTTTTTTGATCATTGCTTAACTCTGAATACACGTATATGTATACCCGCTCATGCACGTATACACATACATATATTTAGTAGGCAATTCAACTATTTCTTGTTCAATATTACTTGTTTTAGTAGTCTTTCTAATAATAAGAATGAAACATCTCTTTATACTTTTTTTAAAATAATAAACCCTTTTCTGAAAGGTCATACTAGCTTATAAACACTTTGTAGCCTTTAAAATATTCGATCACTTCATAAAAAGAAATCAAGTATTCACCTTTTTTACTATTTTATAGAATCCCATATCCATTTTGTAAAATATATGCTTCATTTACAAAATCATGGAGCCATCTTATAAATACTAATTAAGACTTATAGGGTCTTTAATTATTTTCATGAAGGATGTAGAGCTCCCAAACCCCTTAATTAGCTTATAACCTTTTGGCAAATCAATGCAGTGGATTTATTAATATTTTCTAATGAAGTGCACATCATTACACTGCTTAATTAATCCTAAATAAAATAATAACATCACAATCTATTATCCAATTTTCACAAATCAAATCTAGGGCTTACTAACTATTTTCAAAACATAGTATAAGGTTCTTAAACAATTAATTAGTTAAGGGAAACATGTTTATAACATGAATACAAGTCTATACTAACCCAATCATTCTCCAAATCACTTCATATGATTCAATATCAAGCATTATACGAAAATATGAAGTATAACACATAAATTCATAAGGAGAATCATCCCACTCACCTTCTCTTTCCTCAAATCAAGCTTTACTCACCAAAACCCATCTCCAAGCTAACTTAAAGTTGAGATCTCTCTCTAAAATTCGATTCAAGCTACCTTCATGGGTTTTGTAGAGAATTGAAAGAGAGGAATTATGGTGATTTTTATCCGAATTTAGAAATTTTATTTAGAGGTGTTAGGGTTAAGGGATAGAAGGTGATTAAGAGGGGATTAGGAGGCCATTAGAGAAAGAGGAGAAGGAATGAACGTGAATGAGAAGTGAATAAGAGATAATGAAGGGAGTTAGCCACATATAGGCAACTAATGTGCTAAGCCCCAATTCTCTCCATCCGACACTATTCGTTCCTAAAAATCCAAACTCCAAACACATCATACCTTATACTCATTCAAATTTGCAACATCAATCCGGACTCAATGGAAGTGGACTCAAGTCCTAATTCGACCATGTGCAAAAAGTCACATTTTTGACTTCCAATTCAATAACAACTAATATTTAAATTAACTATATAAATATGTTACTGTAAAATATGCGGGTTAATGCATTTTCCCCTCCTTAAAAGGATTTCGTCCTAAAATTTACGTAAGTACGAGAAATTAAAAGGACAAACTAAACTTCTTGAATCTCAGTTTTGAAAATTTCCAATAGTACCTTCCCTTTTGCTATCGGCACTACGAAACTCCCATAGTAGAACGCATTACATATTATGAAAAATGTGATGACTCTGTAATCCCACATTTCCCAAAATTTCAAACCTCTCTTAAGAAAACTTCTTACTATTTAAATGCCAATATATGCAAATAAGCATTTAAACAGCTATACGTTAGCTCTCAAGTACCTAAATGTACTACACAAAGATGGTTGTGCACTGAAAAAAATTCAAACATGTATAACCTCATTGTAGTAACCGATACCACTATAGTCATACATGACAACAATTGGACAATAAGCTCAAGTGAGTCGATATCAAAATATACCACTGAATACAAGTCATGTCAAAAGGTAGTGGACTCGTATAGATCTTATCTCGCCCCATAGCAGGCAAGGATAATTTGCGATCTATTCCAAATAGCTAAGGAATAAAAATCAATATCTATCATTTCTAATGGGTGGAGTCAACAATGGACACTTATCGCGATCCAACAATTTCATAGAAATTGGGCCATTACACTAACGTACTCGGACATATATCTTGATCTAATAATAGATGTGGCCACTAATACAAAGCCAATGATATAGAAGGCCACCAATACAAGGCTAATATAATGAATGATCACTAAGATAAGATCAATACTACACAAGGTCGTTACTATAAGACCGATACAATTTATATAACTATATGTACCTCGGATTGAATGCACAAAGGCAGGAATCCATCATTGTTAATCAAATGGAATGCACTTTATTATCTCATATAATTGACCTCTAGTCAATCAATGACTATAAGCGACAAGATACCATCAAAAAACAGCCGATAATGATAAGAAACAATCACTAGCATTCAAACTGTCAAACATGCAACCAACAAATCACAAAAAAAAATCAGCCAACATCAAAGTTAATTAATAGCGATAACAAGCATGATTAAACGTAGCAACAACGATAACGAATAATAATAGCAGTAAGCTAATAGCTAAAAAATAGCAAGCAAACACAAGCAGTATCAACAACAACAAGAAACAAGAAATGACAAGCAATAATTAAGAATATAAACAATGAAATTTATAAATGAATCTACACCAACATGCTCGACAACCATCAAGAGTCAAACACGCATGTCGAACCATAAACTCTAATGAGTCCATCAGTCATACAAGAGGAATAAATGACTAAATGGTACAACTCCTTTCATGAATATAACACATGAATGACTATTATACCTCCTGGCTACAAAGAGGAAAAATTTATACGATATGCAGGATCATCGAGTCTCAAAACTCTCGAATAAATCCAGTAATCAATGCCTCAACTTTCATTTTCTTTCGGATAGAACTCATTCCATAAAATAGAAAATTATACTAATTAAATTTATCATTAGAAATGAAGATTTACAATTGTCTGGGTTTGCTTGGTTCAAACTCACCTTGATTGCACAATGTTAATAAGGATAATTGTTATCCAGTCTTTTGATCAGGTAGTACCTGAACAGAATTAAATGGTCAAATTGGATGAGTAAATGATGAACAAATGATCCAACGACCATGGGAATACTATAAAAGATAAGAAAAAATATATCAAAATTGAGTGAAAAAGGCTGAAAATTTGGAAGTTCAAGTTTTTGGAAGGGTTGACTCAAAGCAAACTCGTAAAATCCTCAGGTCTGATTCCAAGCTCGACTCGATACTCGCTCGTAGGCACGACTCAATACCGAATCCTGGTGATTCAAAGCATGCACTCAAAAAACCTAGGTTGAACTCTAAGCGTGACTCGGTACCAACTCCTAGGCATAACTCGGTACCGACTCCGGGTGACTCGGGGGCAAACAGTCAAAAAACTCGGCTCTGACTCCAAGCAGGCGAAGGGAAACTCAAAACACGAAAAATATTATAAAATCATAGATCAAGCCTCAACTATATGTGCAAATTTCTAAGGTCGGACTCCAAGAAAGTACAACTAAATCTAGAACAACCCAAATCAAGAAAACACAACAATGAGATTCCCTAAGTTGGGGATCGGTACCGACTCCTACCTAAGGATCAGTACCGATTCCTAAATATAGCTTGGGTAGGACACATCTCATGCCTACATGCCTAACTCGATGCTAAAGCCTATTTCCAAAGTTGTTTTTATGTTTCAATATGACTCCCAAATGACAACCCATATATGACGGCTCCCAAAATGACAACTCCCAAATGAAGACTTCTGGTTAATGATGACGTAGCTCCTACTTTTTAGGTAGAACCGGTCTAAATCATGGCCAAAGATTAGGAGTTATTTAGTGCGAGATTTTAGGCTCCTTACCACTATAAATAGGAAAGTTGGGCTCATTTTTAGGATCTTTTCGGCTCTAGTTTCGTTATTTCTTATATTCTTGAAACTCTAAAATTCTAAGTGTTATAGTTATATTGAGTCCCAAGAACTTATGTCCCCAAGTTGTAAATTAGTAATGAAATCTTAGTGGACATAGGCCTTGCTTTGCCGAACCATTATAAATGACCGTGTCTCTTTTCTTTCATCCTTTTCATTTATATTTCTGTTATATTCCTTCACTTTTGTTCTCTACATAATCTTTGGGTGTTTGGCCAACTTTTGGTTCAAACATTTTGGTGCTTTCACTTAGAACTCGACTCTTAGGCTATTGGACCCTTCTCTGCTATTGGATTGTCTAATATCCAAGAAGGAGATCCAATTTCTTCTCAACTGATTTCCCTACTACTATATTTGAACAAAGTCTATAGGAATCTAACTTCAATGACCCCCAAAAAGGATAAAATTGTTGCCTCTCCGAGTGCTGTTGATGAAGCAAAGACTACATATTTGAACATTCTAGAAGTAGGCACACAACAAGGAGCCACGGATCTCTAGAATCCTTCTGATGTTATCACTAGGATGGATTTTGAATGTATGATGAAAGACTACAGGATAGCCATGTAGAGTTGAACCAATAAGTCAAAGAGAACAGAAACTTGATCCAACTGAATACCCACCGTAGGAGGACTAAGAGAGAGCCATCTCCTCCATACTCAGAATTAAGCAATTATTTTTAATCTAACCACCTCCGAAGGAGAAGGCAATGGACAGATTCACATGAAGTAAGGATGTCAAGCTAGGAGTTGAGAACTGACCCCAACAAAGGCGCGGGAGTCGGTACCGATCCCACTTGGTGGTCCATGTAGACCCTGTTCACTAAGGTTCAGGTCTTTGACTTGGTGATGACGTATAGCATGCATGCACTTTGTCTGACCAAGGCATCGAAAGTCAGGAGTTTGTTGCTAAATTTCCCCCAAGAAATGAGCACGGAGTTGCTAGGAAAATGATTCCTCTAGAGCCAAAAGAGCATAGACAATAAGGCACGAACAAGGACTGTTTACCAAGCCGTGTACAAGGAGTAGACTATGACTACCGCAACCTAACAACCAATCAAGGACTAGATTTGACCGCAACGGTATAACGGCTTATGAGAGAAAGCCAGGGCCACAGATGCTATCAGATGTAAATGCTTTCCCTCTTCCTCAGAAGGAGTAGCGACCACGTGGTTTACTCTACTACCACCAAGGTCTATTTCAAGGATATCATGTCATTATCTAACTTATTCCAAGGACCGGGGAATTCATTCAAGGATTTTCTACAGAGATTCAACACTGCAGTGATTGTGGTGAGTAACCCGTAGGAGAATATCATGTTGATGGCTTTGATCGGGGGATCCACTTCGATATGGATTTCGAAGAATGATTATCAAGGAAGCCTCCCTCACTATGGATAGCTTTTATAATAAGGCGGCCCAGTACTTGCGCAAGGCGGAGGCTCTAAGGATCTAACAAGGAGATAGAACATTCCATTAGGGTGGAGGAATTCAAAACAATATTGTCATGAAACAATCTGGAGTGAGTTCCAGGAACATAGTTGTGTATGTTCAAAACAAGAGCAATAACCAAAATAAGGGCCGTAAAGTGGCCTCAGACGTGAATCTGAAATCTAGGAAATGACTAAAAGCCCCTAGATTTGATGCCTACACCCTCCTGAATGATTCGAACGAAAACATCTATTAAGCCACTCATGACTCAGAGTACTATAGGAAACAACCCAATAGAGTCCACTGAAAGCCAGAGGAAGTTTGGAGAGTTCTATAGATTTCATGAGACCCATGGTCACGACACAAACGAATGCAGACACCTCCGAGATATGATCGAAGAGCTAATTCAAGAAAAAAGGCTCCAACAATTTGTGAAAGCCTCGTAGGATGGCGGACAAGAGACATCCGACCCAAACGAGGATAGACTGCTCCTAGTGCTGACAAACCTAGAAGGCCCAAAAGAAGATTGGTTATAGACTAGACCATTGACGGTCATCTCCGACTGAGAAGGGTTGGAGTAGAATGGAGTAGCAAGCATCTACGACACTACTTCACTTGAGGATAAGAATTATTTCTACTTTTTTTGAATTAATTCATAAGACAGACCCTGTTATTTTCTATTGTCAATGAATATGCTTTCCACTTACGCAACTTTGTCTTTTCATGCCTTACGAGTCATGAACCACGATCGATTCGAATGAAACTTCATATGAATAATGCAGGTACCTAGATTCAGGTGCCCACCAAACTGATCGCCTACAAACTGACCTTCGAAGATCTAACCGAGATAAGCATGATTCGACACCTCCTTAGCCAACTCTTGCCTCTGACTTGGGGGAAAAACCATGATTCAAAGTGGATGTGAATTGACCATCCACTCTCAAATTCATGCTCGAAATTTTTATTAAAAAACGTACAACCTGCTTGAGACTTAGATGGCTCGAAATCCAATCAAATGTAGACGTGACAAGACCATCCATATATTACTTCTTGCCCTCTATGCAAAGCCGAAACATAATCCAAGATGGATGTGACCGATCATCCATCTCCTAGTCTTTCACTTGACCTGATGGGTGGGCACATCTTCTAGCCCTTTCCCTTGACCCAACAGGGGGGCATGAAACATAATCCAAGATGGATGAGACTGACCATCCATTCCCTACCTCTTTCCCTTGACCCGACAGAAGGAGTTTAACCAAAAATGAGTATGACTAACCATCCATCGACTTTGCTCTCTCCTTTGACCCGAAAAGGGGAGCATAACCAACAAATGAGCATATGTGACTGACCATCCATCTCAAACTCTTTTCCTTGACTTGATTGGAGGAGCATAACTAATAAATAAGCATATGTGATTGACCATCCATCTCCAAACTCTTTCCCTTGAATAGACAAGGAGCATTCAAACCAAAATTGATGTGGCTGACCATCCATAAATTTAACCATTTCCCTTGACCCAACGGGTGGAGTATGAAACTCAAGATGGGCATAACCCGACCATCCATGGTCAACCATAGAGCGGATGTGACCTGACTGTTCACCTCCTATCTCCTACCCTTGATCCGATAAGGGGAATTTCAAATCAAAAACGGATGCGACATGACTGTCTAATTAGGACGGATGTGATCTGACCACTCATCCATCAATTCTATTTTTCATGGTTTCACCAGAATACAAACATGGAATAAATGCAACTTGACCATCCATTCACCTTCTCCTACTTTTGATCCGTCAAAGGGAGCACAAACTCAAGATGGGTGTGACCCGATTGTACATTTGCCGACTCAAATCTTAGACCCGACAGGGAAGGGTATCACTACATAAGGACGAGACTTGACTGTCCTTGTACTAATCTCATTGACCATAAATCAAGGGGAGAGGAATATCTTATAGCTAAACATGACAGCTAACACTACGGCTCATGCCTAGTGTTCGATATAGCTTAAGGTTATGACCGAAAGGATGCCTTAGAATGGTTCGATAAAAATTGTTCAATCACTGACTCATGGCTTGAATTCACAATGTCATGACCAGCCTCGTCATCAATACTTACCATTTCATCTTCCTCAAAATCATCTTGAGCCTCTTCGACCTCTTGACTGAGGATTGGGGGCATAAGAACCAAACATCCTAGAATAGGATGTCGAACTTCTAACTCAAGCAGGAATTAGTTTAGTTAGCAACCAGAGTTAGTTGACTTAATGATTGCCCTTTATCAGATTAGCCCGAGAACAGCATGTGATTACAATGCACTAGAACTTGGCAATGGCTTATAGGCATACGAACATGCTTAGGAGCCAATGACATACCTGATATATAATTTCTAGAATCGACAAAAATCGAATTCTTACTCGAGACTTTCGGAAAAAAACCAGTTCAAATAATTGAGATTGACTATTTCAATCAACTAGCTCAGTGGAATAAATCACAGACAATTACCGAGAGAATAGGTTCCAATTTTACAATTTCAGATATCAACCAAGCATTACAAAGGACAGTTAGAGATACGACTCTTCGTGAAATTCACTCAACGGAAGGATAACAACAATTCGAGGTACCAAGTGAATTCCATTCCCGCAATCCGGGCTAATCTCAATTCAAAACACATCATGTTTGCAACAGGATGTACTTTATAGGGACAAATATTATTCAGCCTTTTGACCAAGCAGTATTCGAACAGACTTAAATGATCACATTGGAAGAGCAAACGACAAATAAATGATCCAAGGACCTTGGGAATACCATAAAAAGACAAGAAAAAAGAAATACAAAAAAACAAGTGAAAAAAGTTGAAAGTTTGAAGTCCGAGTTTTTGGAAAGGTTTAATTGAAGCAAACCCACAAAATCCTTAGGTTTGACTCCAAGCACAACTCAATGCTGACTCCCAAGCATGACTCCCTACCGACTCCTGGTGACTTGGAGCAAACACTCAAAAAACTTGGGGCTGACTCTAAGCTGGCGAAGGGAAACCCAAAACACGAGAATCTTAGAAAAACTAAGGTCAAGCCCTAAGTAAACTCCTAAATTTCTTAGGTCAAATTCTAAGCAAATTCAACCAAATCTAAAACAAACCAAATAAAGACAACAAAACAATGGGATTCCCCAAGTTGGGGATCGGTATCGACTCAAAAATATTGCTTATATAGAGCCCATCTCATGCCTTTATGCTAAACTCGATGCCAAAAGCCTATTTCTAAAGTTGTTTTATTGTTTCAATATGACTCCCAAATGACAACTCCCAAATGACGATCTTTAAATGACTACTCCCAAATGATTAGTCCCAAATGATAACTCCCGGCTACTGATGATGTAGTGCCTACTTTTTTGGGGAGAGTCGGTTTCATTATTTCTTATATTTTTGTAGCTTTGAAATTCTAGGTGCTAGAATTTTACCGAGTCCCAAGAAATTCTGCCCCTAAGTAGTATATCTACTATAAATGATCGTGTCTCTTTTCTTTCCTCTTTTTCATTTATATTTCTATTATTTTTCTTCACTTTTGTTCTCTAAAGAATCTTTGGGTGTTTGGCCAACTTATGGTTCAAATAATAATATACTAAGTGCACTAGGGCACTTGCCTAGGAAAGTACCATCTCGTCACTTAGGAGATTATCCAAATCGCCACAAACTGGTGAAGAATCCTCCCCGAACTATCCCATGCAATAATTACTACACTGAAATTTTACAATTTCTTAAAGATCATTCAAAATGACAAGATACCCATTTCGACCCTTCGTTTGCTTGCAAGATTTCTTTGTTAAATTAGTGTCGGCCACCTGAATCCATCTATGCAAACTTCGATCCGGTTTCTTGATCCAACTACTGAAATCTCCTGGCATGACTAAGGTCGTGTTCCAAAGATATCTCGATCATCCCAAAAATCTGGCTTAATTGCCCGTCTATCAGAATCAAGTGAAAAACTCTATCCTAACTAGTGTAAATCACCTAAAAAATCTATGCTCGAACTATAGGTTAAGAATTGGCATGTGATTGGACAAATCTTTAGAAAATATTCCTTTTGGCATTGGGGATTTCTCCCACCACCTAAGGTTTACTAACATAAAGGAAAATAACTATAATATGAACAACTCTAGACAATCGCATATAAGTCATACACTCGATATTTTCTCATTATCGGGTATTCAACGAACCCTACCTAAATATAAATCCAAGTCACACTTTATCGACCAAACCTAATCAACTTGAAAGCTCATGCATCAAGTTTGAATGATAATACTTCAATCGTTTCACCTCAGTTTTGCAACTAAGGTGACTTATACAAGGTTTATCTCTACCGAAGAATATACCTACTATAAAAGGTATCAAGTTTAGCCTATCTACCGAGTAACTAACAATAGATGAATACATCACTCAAGTATCAGATAGTACATAAGTGAGTTCCCACAAGTAGAGCACACCTCATTACATAAGTTCCTTTTAATTTTCCTGAGCCATAAGCCTCTAGGACCTAGTGATGCTTGAAAGGCATAAGTCATCATCACGTACACACCTTCGAAAATATAGGACAGTCCTTCTTCAAGTGATCAAGCCGATCGCAAATGAAGCACTTATGCTTCACTCTATCTGGATGACATTTCATAGAAAAATACCTCTCATATGCAACATGAGTGACATACTAAGCCATCTATACTTTTTCCAACAAGCCCGATCTTCCTTATATCATGGTCATTCCACCGTTGTTGGAGTTTCGGTTACTTTCCACTTTCGCTACCTCAAATGGTATCTCACAGGCATTCTCAAAAAGGAGAGTCATCCCAACAAGATATTCAGAAATGAAGCATAATAGGGATAAGGCTAAGCAATGAACCCCCCAATCAATGCTTAAGACCTAAGGAAAATCTCCTTGCCCACAACTATGGAGCAACGACCAACTCAAACTCCAAAAACAAAAGGTCGGATCGGTAAAAACTCCTTCATTAATAAGCTATCCTACTCGAGATGGATGGAATATTCAAGATATATGCGCTTCTGAATCTCAAAAATGAACCGAGAACTTAAAGCGATGCCTGAAAAAAATCCAAATCATAGATCTTCTTATTAACTACAAAAATAGTGCATCCTACCCAGCTATAGTTTCCGTTCCCCAATTGCCAAGAAATAATCTCACTAACAAGAATATTCCCCAAACTTGTATCGATGGAAGCCTTTTCATGCATATTTCCAAGATCGTGTCTCAACAATAGTCTTAAGACCCAGGTAGAGCTCCCATCTAAGGCTATGGAAATTCCAACACTGCTTCGAAGAGTCTAAAGCTGGCGGAGCTAGAAATATTGATACCCAAAGGGCCACATCGCCTTTGATGCTAATTGCAATCAGATGGAAAAGTTCACGAGTGATGGAACATCTTTCGCGATAGCTAAGTACTCTCTTAACAAATCAGGCATCTCAGACTACCTATCCGCAATCGCTCCTGTATTTCGTCTTCTTATACAGATAGCCTAATGAAAATACCTTAACAACTAGCAGTAGGAACAAATCAATTTCAGAAGACAAGCAATTCATACAGTATTATACAGTAGAAAAATAATACAAGAACGCTCTCTCAACGCATCTCTTTTGACCAGATTGATTAACTCAAACTAGTCTGCTTGGTCCGAGTATTATACGGATTGATACCAACTGTAATGATCCACGCTTTGTAATGTCTAAAAGTCAACGCCTTCCAACATCGCTTACTTTCAAATATCAAAAAAGACAAATTGTTGAGGTAAAAATTAGTAAAAAAACACTAAACCAAGACATCGATAAGATCTCACAATGGAATAAAAACATATAATATACGGAATATAATTGAACATAAATAGAATAGCACTGTATAAGAGATTGCATTAGCAGAAGCAACTGATAAATAAATATCAGTTTAGAAAAATCAGAATACATCAACTCCCAAAGCATGGAGTTTTGAATAAATATTTAATATAACAGTCTCGTATATAGATAACAGGTCTATCATGTATAATAAAATAACAAGTATGTGTTCTCAAAACATTAATATCATGCTCCAAACCGCTCCAACCGCGGACTCTGCTAGCGTATCCCCCAAAAGTACCTAACTCCTAAACTACTCAATTGAGTACCCAAGAGTTATCATGGCATAAGAAGACAAAGACAAAACTCGGGTTAGACATAAAGCTTGGTGTGAGAGGAGCTATCTCAAAATACTGTATATTAAAACTATATACAAAGAGACGGAATAACAAAATCATAGCCGGCTCTCTACAAATGTGTCTTAGGGGAAATCCAAACTGCCTATAAACAAGTGCAGTAAATCCATCTCAATAATGGTGGATCATACCATAACATGCTCTTCTCCTATAAGAACAAGTTAGCACAATATCTCATTTCACTACACTAGCCGAAAAAGTACTAATAATATAGTACCAATACACCATGATCAAACCATAATCCTAAAGCCACAGTCCCTACTGCAAAGATCGATAAGGTACACCTAAACATGTATAGTCCCTACGATTAAAACCAAATAGGTACACCATAAAGCGTATGGTCACTACTGCTAAGACCAAATCATAGATGACACACCACTAGGGGACACTATGTCCCAGCCCGCTAACATCGAAATTATAGATGATTTGCTACCGAGGAACTCTATATCTCAGCCCGCTATCATCACAAATCATATATGACTCACTATTGAGGGACTCTAAGTCTCAACCCGTTATCATATAAAAACCTTGATGACACGCTACTAAGGAACTTTACGTCCCAGCCATTATAATCAAAATTGTGGATGACTCACTACTGGGGAACTTCATGTCCCAGCCCACTGTCGTAATCATATAGGATCGCCATGCATGGCTTTAGTCGCCACGGCCTAAAACCTTTCGGACAACTCTTACAAAACCCCATATTAACCAAATACATTCCAAATCGAATACACAACCTCAATGTCATAATACTATCCCGGTAATCCTCTTGATCTACATCAAAATCTATAGTTTTTGGAATATGTGCCAAGGTAGGTCCTATGTAGGCCTTGAAATCAAAGTACTCTAAAACCTACCAAACTTTGCCAAATGGTATCTCTTGAAAAATGATGAACACTTTTGATGACCCACAAATTCATCACTTTAGAAATTTTTTAAAATATTCAAATATAAGATTTTTTAACATAAATGATAACGTTTTGAACAATAAATATATTGGTAATCTTATTTGAATAAATATTTACAAAAATATATACTTTGGATGAAAATATAGGTGAGATAACTGATAACCATTTTATCAATAAACAGCTCTTAGACCATCCGACATCGTGCATGGAGCTGGATACATACACTCATTTACATATATAAGTGAGATATGTAATTAAATTATTTATTTTATTTTTGAAAATTAAATATCTTTATGACATCATCAATGACATCACTATTTTGGAATAGATGATTTTTGAATTTAAATTAAGTTTAAATGATTTAATAATATTTTAATTATTAAATAAGCTCTTTTAATCATTATGTAAAACTTTATTTACAAATACATACATACATATACGTATACGTATACAAACATACATACATGCATACATATATATATATATATATATATATATATATATATATATTAAATAAGAGGCAAAAATATGACCCGAATTCAAAACTGAAATCCGTGATGATTTAATGTAGAAAAGTTATGCAACGTTGTGAATCATTTGAGATATACGTATGCATACATACATGTATATATACATGAACACATTCACATGCACATGAACATGTATACAAATAGAAATATACCTATATATATATATATTAGAAAATGTCTAAGATCATTCCCAAAACTTAACCCTTAAGTAAAACCAAAGTCAAACTCTTACACACCAAGCACATGGTACATATACATAGGGGATATATGACCGAGAATGATGAAAGGAGGGGGGCGAAGTGGTAGTAATGAAATGGTGATGTGCATCTGTGAGAATATCATTATATTTTTATTCTCATTTTTTCCTATAAATAACACCCACCTCTCTTCACTTCATTCGTACTTCTTTGTCATAAAATTCCTAAGCTATTTCATCTTCTTCTTCTCTACATTAATGCCTTCTAAACCTAAGAAAGAAAATATTACAAAAATAAAAACAAAGTTATACCAAAATTAATCGAAATCTATACCATTTTAAACCAAAGTTCAAGTTAGTGATTTCTTCTTTATACTCCACCAAGTTCGTATGCAACTAAACCCTCCACCACCATTTGCAAGCAAGGTCAAGCTTTCCAAGCCTCCAAGACCAAGGATGAACCCCTAGGAGCATTCGTGCTAGTAGTTGTGAGCTCCGATTTGGGGATGGCGGAGCTAGTCATTTTAAATTTAGCCCAATCGAAATTCAAGTGAGAAAAAATATGTATATATATATATTATGTGATATGATTGTTGTGGATGTTTACTATGCTTTGATCATAAGTTTCATTGTTTTAGCACAGTTGTTTAATGGGGGCATTTCACTAGAAGGACAAACTTTGCAGTATAATTAGTTTCTAGGACACACATCCATAGAAATTAATTTCAAGCCCAAAGTCAGCAGAATAATTACTTTTAAGGACAAAGTCAGTAGTCCAATTACTTTTAAGGACATAATTTCATTGTTTTTCAGGACTTAGAAATTAATTATTTTGCATTTTGTCCTTAAAAGTAATTATTTCAGTTGTGTGTTCAAGAAAATAATTGCACTTGCTAAAGAGGCCCTTGTTCCTAATTTCCACTTGTTTGTTTAATTGTGTAAACAAGACATGTTTAATACACATCGATATTGCCTAAGGAAGTCACTTTTGAATCAAGTTATAAAATTGATATGGAATCATTAAACCCCTTTGAAAAGATTTAAAATGATTTATAAATGTTTTATAAACATTACAATCCAATTTGTTGAAGTTTTGACAAGTTATGAAAATTGAGTCAAAAATAGGTGTTCGCGATTTCGCACTGTAGAAAGTTAAATTCATTTATACGATGGATTCAGAGTTGCAATTCTTTATAGTAAGAATTTTCCAAACTCATATAATCATAGTTTATAAACAAAAGAAAAAGAGCGATTCGTTCAGTAGATTTTGAAATATGAGCAAAATCAAGTTTTCAAAAATAGTCGCGCTTTAACAGTTCGAAAATCAAAAGGATAAATTCCTTAAAAATGATATTTTTAATTCATTAAAAATATGGGATAAATTCTATAATTTTTTTAAAATGTTTTAAAAGAGATATCAGTTATAAAAATGGATTGTTAAATGATAGAAAAGTTTTTTTGATCAAATAAGCTTAAAAACATTATTCGCACATTATTCGCAACACTTTTAATAATTTTTGAAATATGGTTTTAGATTTATGAATTCTTTCCCAAATCTTTTATAAAGGTTTTCAAATAAATAACTAAGTATTCTAAAGATAATTTGGAGGTTTTATAATTTATGTTAAAGGAGTTAAATAAATAATTTAAAGAAAAGATGTTATAATTCAGTGATTTAATCTTAACTCTAAAGTCGATGAGTAGAATGGAATTTTCTATTCATGAGATCAAGATATAAGGTGCATAAAATAAAGAGATTTTAAGGAGCAACCAGTGCCCTAGCCCACTTGGCCTTTTTCCAAGATGGGGAATAGATAAGGTTGAAATGTCGAAAACGTGGCAAGTATAAAAGATTTAATTTTTCCAAATTTAATACAACTTGGATAGTATAAAAATAATCTTCTTATACTTTATATTAAATTCTAAGGAGGGTGCCCCTACTATCGATGTGAATTTAAAAGTAATTTCATCATTATTCAATGGATAGTAAAGGTTGAATACGGAAATTGATATTGTGTAGAATCAGTATAATTCCTATATACCCTTTTAAGTCAATAATGTTTTCAAATATGAATTAAGAAAATGATTTGATATTTCAAAATTTAAAGAGAGGATTAATGATTTCAAATATACTGGAAAAGAATATGATTTAAAGATTTATATCTCTAGAAGAGATAATCTATTTGATAAAAGATATTAATGAATGAAATGATAATCATCCGTAAAACTTAACATCATTTTATCGATGATTGGTTTGAAGGAATCATGATCGAATTTGAATGATTCTTATTCAAAAACTACCTCGAACCATTTACGTGTTTGAAAGTAAAGACATGTTAGAGATAATGGAGTTGAAGGCGGGGATCTTCATAACGGAAGTCTGCTTGTCGACAATTTTGGAGTAGCTCTAGAGATAAATAAATAGCAGTGGTCCCTTCATTCTAGGATCTTCATATGCAAGGACTACTCGCTACTTAAGGGTAATGCCCGATAGGATGTGGTAGGAGAGTGCCTTCAGTTTGTCCTGTTCCTGGACAACTTGTATGGATGAATGTCTGACGTTGCATTTTTATGATCATGGTGCATTGATCTCTACAAATGTGCACCTATTTGGTGATGAAGGAGTTAACCCCTCTTATACATAGCATCCTTCTTTAAGATGTATGAGCTCAGAGGTTGTACTTTTGTGGAAATCAATAGTGTGTTGCTGGAAATGGTAATGTGGCATTTTAATTGAAAATTTTCTAAGAAAGGTAAACGTTACCTTAAGCCTCATGCCCGAGGAATTGTGAAACAGTGGTTGCTTTAAGGCTAAGTGGATTGCAACCATTGGGTATGATATCACATTTCTAGATCTATTTATTTCTACTCACTATGACATCGAGTACAAATTATATGGTGTATGTTATGGGATCTTGAATAGGTCAGTATTGGCCGGGGTGATATCATATTTGGTTTTATCCGCCATCAGATGGGTCCGCGGGTAGGCCGGTCTTAATTCGTAGAGGTTTCGAATATGTCGATCCTCGGTACATATCTTTGGAAATGTACTGTATTGGAGGTAGTCCCTTACATCGCTATTCATTGGAAGTCCAAATCTCCATTAAATGCCTTCGGTTTTAATTGTAAACCAATTATGCCATCAAATTTAACCAATGTAATAATTTTGGCTATTTGAATATGTTTATTTGAAAAGTTTTCAAAGAATGTCATTAAAAATAATATCGCTAGATTTTACTTAAGTTGGTTATCATAAGGTAAAACCCCGTTCCGTGTTTATGTGTGGCATTGTCTTATGAGACACCCTTTTGTTTTCCAAATATTCATATTTTGAGTTTCTTACTCCTGTCTTATGACTGACCTAGAGTTTATTTTTCTCCCTTAAACTTCGGATTCCCTATTTTTTCAGGCAACCAACTAGTCGTAACTTGGAGCATTTTAGTAGCGGCTTAGAGCATAAAGACTGGAGGGTCCTTTTGTCAATAGTGATCTATTTCAAATTTCCATTGTATCATGTAGTATGTATTTAGTATCTACGAGCCTTTGTAAGGATAGGCAGCTATAACTATCTCTGGTTGGGTTAGTACTTATAGTAACTTGGATGAATCACTTGAAGTGATTGTATGTACTTTCATATGTATAATTAATGGGAATGTGAGATTTGTTGTTATTCTCTCTTCTGTCTTTATTTCTAAAAAATACCCCTGGTTATCTACCTCTCTGATACTTGAATTTGTGGCACGTGAATACCGAGGATATATTAGTGTCGATCCTTGTAGGTCGAAAAAGTTGGTCGTCACATTTGGTATTGAAACTTTGTTTGAGGAAACACATAAGCCTTGTTGGGGACGACTCATTAGAGATATGATGTGTAAAACCCTAGAATGAGTTTAGTCAATGAGACAGCGTATATGTAATTTTATCCAGAACCATGTCATTTTATGCTTAATACACATTCCCTAGGATAAGTTCATTTATAATCCTAAAGATGTTTTCTTACTATGTGCAGATAGTAGGAGATGAGTAATAGAAGAGGTCCAATGAGAAGTAGCAACACTACGACCACAAATGGTCGATCAAATGCTATGCTAATTGAGGATGTAGTAATCTCTGAGCAACCTTAAGTTAACTTTGCAACTCTTTTCAAGAATTAAACTAGCTTGGGAGGGAAACCATTCTAAGGAACCGAGTCTATTATTGAAGTGCAAGCATAGCCCTGCTAGTGTGAAAGGATATTCAAAGGATTGAACATAAGGGATGATCAAAAGAGGTTCTTAGCTTCTTGGAAACTGCAGGAAGGAGCTCTAGCGTGGTGGTAATCCATCACTTTGAATGATTCTAAAGACAATTTCTCATAGATCAGATTTAAAGAAGTATTCGAAGAACAGTATATATCTACAGCTGGAAAATCCCATCTTTATAGAAATTTTATTGACTTGAAATAAGAAGATATGTCTGCGGAGGAATACTCAAATAAGTTTAATGAGTTATCTCATTTTGGGTCGGGATTAATAGACACACCCTTAAAGAAGAATGAGATGTTTATTGCGGGAATGAAAGATCAATATCAGGATTGAATGACCGCACATGTGAACGGAAGTTTTATGGATCTATTAGATATGGGTTTCCGATATGAAGTATTGGATAAAAGGAATCCGGTTATAGCCCAAGGAAACGGAAACAATCAGAACAAGAGAAAGAAGCCGTGGTAGGGAAAGAATGATGGAGGATCTCAAGAGAATCATTATAAGGATGTTATTTGTTATAATTGCCAGAAGAAAGACCATTTTGCAACAAACTGTAGGAGTCCCAAGGTGCAAAAGCAGCAGTAAGGAAACCTCTCTCCTATGGTTCAAAAGAGTATTTGTTACAATTAACATTAAGTGGGATACTCGAAAAACAAGTTCCTATTAATGAAGAAAGGAGAACAGATCAAGGTTTATGCTATAAAGAACAAGCCTTTAACCTTTGAAGATGTGAAGGGCAAAGGAGTCCTAAAAGGTAATTTATGTGTTAATGATATTTCAATTAGAATATTATTTGGTACTCGGGCTTCCCATAGTTTTATTGCTAAGAAATTGGTTGATAAGTTAAATCTTACCCCAAAAATAGTAGAAACCCTATCCGTATATCAATCTCGTAGGTGGTATGACCAATCTTTGTATGATCTGTGTAAATATACAAGTTACCTACCAAACTCACCAACTCTTATGCGATCTATTTGTCCTTGATTTCATTGGGTTTGATATTTTACTCGATATGGATTAGCTATCCAAGTATAGAGCTATTCTAGACTGCAATAATCAAATGATTATATTAAAAGCCGTGACCAAAAAGGTGTTAGACCAAATAATATGTGAAGTACCTAGTCCAGTAAGAGACAGCTTCATTTATGCATTAGATTCATCTCAAATGAACTTGGAAAGAATACCGATTGTTAAAGAATTTTAAGATGTTTCGTGGAAGTTGAAATTTTGCCCTCGCATTGAGAAATCAAATTCCGTATTAACTTAAACCCCTAATGCTAGACCCGTTATTCACCCTATTCGTAGGATGGCTCTAAAGAAAAAGATTGAGTTGGCAAAACAAACTGATGAATTATTAATAAAGGGGCTAATCAGACCAATTTGCTTAAGTTGGGGCGTAGCTGTAGTTTTTGTGGCAAAGTTTGATAGCTCCCTTAGACTGCATGTAGACTACCCAGACCTAAATAAGCAAACAATTAAAAACAAGTATCCTCTAACCCGCATAGATGACTTGTTTGATCAATTACATGGTTCTTGGGTATTCTCAAAAATGGATCAAGCTAACGGATTCTATCAGATGAGAATAGCAGAAGACTGCATTCCCTTGACTATTCCATGGGCCTGATACTCTATAAATGGTTGGTTATGCCATATGGGCTAACCATTGCCCCCGCTTATTTCATGGACCTCATAAATAGAGTATTGAGAGATGTACTCAACAAATTCATGTTGGTCATTGTTGATGATATTCTTATATATTCAAAGATTGAAGAAGAGCATAAAAGACATTTGGAAATTTTGTTAGAGATATTGAGAAGGAATGCACTGAAAGAAAAATTTTAAAATGCCATTTCTAGGAAAATGAAGTAAGACTCCTGGGACATATTGTGTCAGGGGATGGAATTTTAGTATATCTAGGAAAAATCTCAACTATACAAGATTGGAAACAACCGCAGGCTCCAAAGAACATCTACAGCATCTTGGGATTAGCCAGATATCGCTGGAGATTTATTCAACACTTCTCCAAATTTTCCTTAATTAACAAAGTTGACAATGAAGGATGCTAGGTTTGAGTAGATGCAAAAATGTGAAGAAGCATTTCAAAAACTCAAGAAAAGGTTAAATATTGCTTGCGTGTTAACTATTGCTAATGAAAACGACAGTTTAACCATGTATACTAATGCTTGTGGGGAAGTAGTAGGTGCAGTTCCGATGCAGCATAGAAAGATCATAATGCAGACAACTGAAGATCTATGAAAGGAACTATGCGACACATGACTTTAAGTTATTAGCCATGGTGTTTTCATTAAAAATATGGAGACATTATTTGCTGGATAAGAATTCTTTATGGTTTATTTTTAATAAACTTTAATTTACCTTAGTAAATAATATTCCTTCTTTAAATAGGTGAAAAGTTTGATCTCTTCATGGACCATAAATCTTTGAAATATCTTTTCACTTAGAAGGACATGAATATGAGGCAACAACGTTGGCTAGAATTCCTCGTATCATATGACTTGAAAATTCTATATAAACTAGGAAAAGCCAATGTTGTTGCAGATGCGTTAAGTAGAGAGCATGCCGTTATAGCTCATTTAGTGGTGCGTCCGGCATTGATTTGTCGTATAAAAGAATCAGCACAAGGATCCAATTATTGCAAGTATAGCCAGGGAATTAAAGGAGAATGTGATATCGGGAAGATGGATATGATTCAAAGTGGATAAGTAAGGAATTCCAAGAATGAATGAAAGGATATGTTTCCTAATGTAGATGGGATTAGATAGGAAGCTTTAACTGAATATCACAATTCTTTACTCGTAATATATTTCAGAGTTAGCAAGATGTATAGACGTATGAAAAATATTTTTTGGTAGGGTGGTATAAAGAGAGACATTTTTATACATGTGAATAGATGTGCCAAATTGTCAGCGGATATTGATCAGTAAAAGGTTGCCAGACTACTCCAACCACTCGAGATTCCAAAGTGGAAATGGGACCAAATATTCATGGATTTCATCGATGACTTGACTCGGTCAAGGAAAGGGAATGAAGGCGTAAGGGTTATCATTGTTAAATTAACTAAAAGTGCACACTTCATCCCAACAAAGCCCACAAGAACACCCTCAAGCTTAGCTAAGATATCCCTAAGGGAGATTGCTCGACTACATGGAATTCCAACCAGCACCTCAACTTCCCCCGGTCTTCGGCCTCTCCTCTTTGAATTGAAGATATAGCTATTTCCTTGAAACCTAGAAATCAATCACTGATCCAATTTGAGTACCTCTATGGGATAGACCTCAACAGAAAACATCGTAAGCGATCAAGATCCAATCTTTACCAGTCAGTTTTGGGAAGCCTTACAAATAGCTTTAGGAACGAAGCTGGATAGAAGCACTACATATCTTTCCCAGACTGATGGGCAAAACAAAAGAGTAAATAGAGTATTGGAGGATCTTCTAAGAGCATGTATATTAGACTTTGGAGGTTCATGGGAAAGCCACCTTTATTTCTTAAAGTTCTCTTATAATAACAGCTATCAGGTTAGTATCGATATGGCACCTTATGAAGCCTTTTATGATTGCCCGTGTAGATCCTTAGCATGTTGGATCGAAACCGGAAGTCAGTTTGTACTTGGTCCTTATATGATCCAAGAAGCTTCAGAGAAAATGGACACGATTAGAAAGAAACTGAAAGAAGCATAAAGCAGACATAAGAGTTACACTGATCAAAGGCATAGAAATTTAGAGTTCTCGGTTGGTGACAAGGTATTTTTGATGATCTCTCTGATGAGGGGAGTCATGATAATTGGGAGAACTGGTAAGCTAGCTCCTCGAATATTGGTCCTTTTCTTATTCTAGAGTGGATTGGCTCATTAGCGAATGGAGTAAAACTACCAGAGAGGTTGTCGGGTGTACATAATGTGTTTCACATATCTTATTTACGTAAGTATGTGTATGATCCGAAACAAATCATAGAGACAGCTGCCCAAGAGGATTTAGAAGTGGAGCCCAATTAAACTATTATCATACAACCTAATACAATGATGGATCCTAATGAGAAGCGATTAAGGAGAAAGGTTGTGCAATTAGTTAAAGTTCAAAGGAGTGGTGATGCTAATGATTGTACATGAGAAACAGAGAATAGCATAAAGAAGGCATATCCAAAATTTACGATGGATGTATAAATTGTATATATGGTATCGAGATAGTGTACTCACCTTTTGTGGTGTACTCACTTATCATAGCTTTGTATATATTTCATCATATATGATATATTCCATTTGAGTTATCTTCTTCTCTTCTTTAATTTCGAGGACCAAATTCTTTTGTAACGACCCGGAATTTTCGACCTCGAAATTTCGGCACTAATACACTCACTGTAGAAGTGCCAAGCAATCGAACGTCGGAAATTTCAGTTTGTTAGGGTAAAGAAGAAAAGAGGTAGAAGAAGAAGCAGAAAATAACAGCACAGAATCTGACAATAGCAGCAGAACAAAATATAATACCAAATAACGGCATTTATACTAAGAAAAGCTGTAAATGTCTTACATACTATACATCAGAGTACAACCATTCACAAATAAATTGGACAGTTATAACAACTTGTCCCTGAATACAATCAGTACAAAATCTAATACACAACGGAATATACTCCATACGTCCCAGCCATCCAGCTCACCTCCTGAGCTCTAGAACGGCCTAACCTGAAAATCTGTAATACTCAGTCTGACCCGGGCATTACATTAAAGTAACACCCGAGTGAGGCTGGAAACTAGCGTGAGTAAACCCATTTAATATGAAATACTTAAGTTATAAAACTACTTTAAAAACCAAGGTAACTCATACCTCACTACGAGTTTTTATCTTGTTATAGTCAAACACTTATTACACAAATCCATTGGTATTTTAAGTAACATCTAAGTGCCGCTACTTAGTCTAAATGGCCAAGTTTACTTAATTTATTCCATTCTAGCCTATTTCATTTTTCAAATCAAATCTATAAAGAATTATAGATTACTAATCGAAGGGGTTCCGGATATTGTTGATATCCGACCCTAACTCTTCGAATCCATCGCCATCCTTTAAGCCAAGTTGTTTAAGTGAACACAATTCAATTTCAAATTCAGAATGTCATATTCACACAGCAACTTTCATCATAGATAACTTATCCAAATAAATGGCTCACATTTGTTAACCATTTAATCCAGGCATTTCATATCACAGGATATCACAAATTATCAAACTAGAGATATTAATCAATCCAAGCATTCAATAAAGTTTAATCATCCTTAAGTAAGATAACTGGCCATACCATTCCTAATTAATTTAATTTAATCACAAAACAAATCAATTACTACCAAATCCTGCTTAATTAATATTAATTAATTTCATACCACTATTCAACTATAATTATTTATTGTCATTAATTAATTATCCTTTAATTATTTAAGACCTTAATTAATTTAAGATAAACCATTTGCATTAATCACTTACTTAATTACATTATTTTACTTTTGAAAATACTTAGGGAATTAATTAAATAATTATTCTAATATATAATTGTTCAAAACCAAAACAATTTGAATTCAAAAAAAACATTTGACTTTATAATTTAATTTTTGAAGCTTGCTTTGAAAACTGTTCAACACTTTGCTTTGAAACTTGTTCATCTCTTTTTCTATGAAAACTTTGTTAGTAAATTTACTTTTGCTTTTAAAAACTTGGGTAACTCACTCTTATCAAAAATACCTGGGCCCGAACCCAAACCCCCGAGCCAACTCTCGAGCCACTCTCTCTTCTTCTTCCTTTCATGAAAATTCATGTACTACTTCAAGCCTGACCCGATGCATTCCTTTACTACGAACATCACCCAAACACCATGCACATGTATGCACCGAGCACGCCAATCCGATCACCTCCGACCATCACTGCGACCACCTGCAAGTCATCGACGACCTCGCTGACGATCCTGACCACTCAGCCTGCCAATCGACTCAGCCTATCGAAAACAAGCTAGTCGAGCCACTTCAGAACCAAACTTGATCGACAAATCCTTCTTGCCCTGCCACCTTCGATCGCCAGAGACCTCGTCGATCAACCCTGAGCTTTGTCTCGAAACCACGCTTCGATTCCCCCACCACTGATCCATCCCGATGCACCCACGACGACTCTATGCCCATGAAAAACAATGTCGACTAAAACTGGTTGTTAAACCCTAAATTGCCGTCGACAAGCCACCACGGTGGTCAAGAAATTCTCCAGCCATTTTCCTACGATCTCCAAATACCCAGCTACCTTCAGTAATGAGCACGATGTTCCTCCACCTTCGATCGTTGAGAAATCGACACAGACTCAATTTTCGTTCAACTCAAAAATTCCCATCAACTACATATGTAACGACCTGGATTTTCGATTCTGAAAATTCCAGATAGTTAGGGAAAAATAAGAAAAGAGATAGAAGAAGAAACAGAACAAAACACAGATCCTCACATTCGCAGCGGATAAAATATAATATCAATTAATAACAGTTTACAAAAGAATACTATATCTGTCAATTACATTTTAATACATTAGAGTTACACACATACTCAAACACTGGACATATACAAATCAACATGTCTCAGAAAATCAAAAATATATTACAACGGAAACACTCCATACGTTCCTGCCGTCCAGCTCGCCTCCTGAGCTCCAGAACGTCCTTACCTGAAAACCTGTAATACTCGGTCTAACCCGAGCATTACATCAAAGTAACACCCGGGTCAGGCTGGAAACCAGCGTGAGTAAACTCATCTAACATGAAATACCATAGAATAAACTTATTTAAAACCCAGGGTAACTCATATCAATATACAAATTCACAATTTGTTATAGACATCACTTACTTCACACATCAATTTTCCAAGTACTAAAATTTAGATTAAATAGTCCAATTCACTTAAATCATTTCATTCCAGCCTATTGATTTCACATATCAATCTATAAAAATTCAATGTTGTTTCGGGTATTTTCAAATACGACCCCGGTCTCTTCGAGTCATCATGTCATCCTAACCCAAGTTATCCAAATGAAATACACTTCAAACTTTAAATACAGGATGTCCCTTTACACAACAATTTGTCATTGATAGATAACCACAATATCCTGTCCTTCCAAACATATGGTAAAACAAATCATTTCATATCAGAGATATCAACTCATTCTAGTCATCCAATACCATTCAATCATCCATAAGCAAACTTGATCACTTCCAAAATAAATTTAATCACTTCTAACCGAATCACTAACCCCGATCACTTAGATTCCTTCACTTGACATTAATTAATTTCAAATCAATAAGTTAACCATCCCTTAATTATCCATCTTAATTAATCTCCCTGGATTAATTATCATTCAATTACATTCAAGTAATTATCTTTAATTAGTTACACAAATTAATTATTCTTAACCAAAAACAGTAACTAATCTTTAATTACTTCACAAATTAATTATCTATAATTAATTACATTAATCCTTAATTACTTATATTAATTAATTTCTCATATATCACTTATCATTTTAATTTATACTAATCTAAATTAATTACATTAATTAAACCATAATATTAATCATTCTTGATTAATCTCAACCTGTAATTAACTATTTTTATTTACTTCATTAAATAAATTAATTACTCATTTTATAAAGGAAGTTTAAAGGAATTTAAACCAAATTCATTTTTAAATTCAAATCAATTTGAAAATACACTTTAACATTCAAGTCGTTAAAACACTTTTAATTTTAAAAACTTTATTTGCTTAAAAACCGAGATTCACCAACTTGAATTCTAGATTTAATTTTTGATTTAAAACTTGTTTTAAATCTCTACTTTACGATTTAACTTCAGTTTTTTTTTAAAAAAAAATCACTTTCATTTCTTCCCAATTCATTCTTGTTTTTATTCCATAATTATTTCACTTCCAAATTTTACTCTTATATTTTTTTTTCAAAAATCCAATTTTATATATTTTGATAACCTAGTGTACCGGAATATCCAATTAAACCATGGTAACCAATATTCAAATTATTAATATAATTCATCACAGCATATCAAACATTCATAACACAGAATATTAAACAATCTAAATAATTTTGAGGAATCCAGTTGGATCCCTCCAACCTGTTTTCCTGCATCCACAGACATTAGCACAGTAAAATACCAATTCCACTTCGAGGTGGAATATCGCGGTATATGGGATATATAATATCATTCGCTATTATGTGGCGTATAGGGTCTCATTCGCTATATAATGCGGGAAATCAATCACTCCAATATATACTATATACTACTATATATAATATAGAACATCAAAACAATTCAATCATTCAACCAATTTATTTAAATTTAATCATTTAAATTTAAATTAACCCAGATGAGTGAGATTAACTCACCTTTGATTTTTAATATGCAATCTGATCCAATCTCGACTTGTTCCCTTTCGATGTAGACCTTGAATAAATATTAGATAATTTTATTAATATTCGAACAGTTTGAATAAATAATTTCCATTTGATAAATTTAATTTAATTAACTAATAATTAATTTTAAGTAATGATTTAATTTGAACTAATAATTAAATTTTAACTAATTTTCCCTTTTAAAAAAAACTTTAGTAACTAAATAATTAAATAAGTTAATTTAACAATTTATTCACCAAATCTATTATTTTATATATCTTCAATTCAAAACATTTAAAATTTCTGCTTACATAAATCTCATATACTTTTCAATTTAATACGATAAAAACAGTATAAAATTTCATCTAGAAATTTCTCTCTATACAAAACTATTTCTGTTATAAACTTCATATAATTATTTTCTTCTATACCTTTAGTGAACACATCACTTAGAATGCTCATCGTCCACCTGACGATGTTCTGAAAGCATTCAATCCATACAAGTTCGTTCCGGGTTCAAACGAAACCGAAGGCATTATCTCGTTACACTCATTTTAGAATCACCCTCAGAGTTAACAACGATAACCCTTGCACTCTGAATCTCCATCTCGAACCTATAAGTACTATTCCGTCAAACTCATTACGGAATCACCCACAGAGCTATACTGACGTATAGTCCTTACACCTCGAGTCTTCACAAAGCTCCATTTGGGTTCACGACCTAACGTTATTTGGAATCGATGTGGTTTTCGGATATCCAAATATGGAAACCCGATCCCGGTCTCATCGAAATCCAAAGCGTGTCTTTTAGGTCCAAGTTGTTTTGAAGGTTTAAAACAATTTAATATAGTATCTACATACACACAGATAAATAACTGATAGATCAATATTCTTTTGTAAACTATTATTATTTATTATACAACCCTGGCCTCTGGACACACGAGAATTTCCTCTAAACCAAAGCAACCACTTCTATTTTCTTTACACAAGTCCCTGACTCGAGAATCATCTCTGAGGCAACCGAAGGATCCACTGCCTTGATCCACTTGGCTACATCTGCCCCTTATCTAGCTAAAGGATTTTCTCTTTTTTCCATTGATACAGAGCCAATTCCAATAGACTTATTGAACGTTCCCATTGGCGTGCATCCAACAGGAATTGAACCTACGAATTTGCCAATTATGAGTTGGGTGGTTTAACCATTCAACCATTGAGGCTGTATACCGGGAGCTCGCCCGTCGAATTGAATCTTGAGTAGTCTATCAGTGGTGTGAAGCGGCTTTCCCCCGGGGAGGGTTTTCCAGACAACACAAAAACTATACAACTAAAAAAAAATTTAAAATTTATTTTACCATGAAATAAACAAATTTCATTCAATGATAAAACATAATAGCAACCAAATCAAGGGAAAAGAATTATTTATCAATTTTGAACTTAAATTGTAACAGTCAGAACCTTGGGAAATCAAACATGCCTCACACCCATATATACACAGGCAATTTCAAAGGCATATACAAAATTAAATTTGTCAGCTAAACTAGCATGAAATCCCTACTTAATTTATTTTTAAATTTGGTGTTACTCACCTGATTTTAACATGCACAGCAAAACATCCTTTGTTAATGTTTGAAAATAGCCTTTAACTTGCTTTAAAATGGATTTGTTTGCCTTTTATCTTGATTGTTGCTGAAGACAACATTTGCTTGTAATTGCTATTTTCCAGATTTAAAGAATTGAATTCCTATTTGCTCCTTAATCCATAACCTTGCAGGCATGCTTTAGTAAACAAGAACATGCAGGCCTTTTTGTTTTCAGATTGAAGAAACAAAAATGCATGTCCTACAGATTCTAATTACCCAGGTTTTCAAAGTATTTGATTTTGAAGTTTTGATGAGGTGAAATTTGCAGTTTTGAGGAATGCAATAGGTTTTACAGGAAATTGAATAGGTTATCATGATTTTCAGATTTGAGGAATGAAGAGTTTTGATTAGGTTTTTATTTGGAAATTTTCCCTTAGTTTATGAAATGAAAAATGAGAAAAGAAAGGGAAAAGAAAACATGCAAGTTTAAATAACAATATTTTGATTTGAATTAAAATTAAAATTAAAGGAAAATTAAAACTAAAATTTTGACACATGGCTAAAATGTTAACACTTGTCATTTAAAAATGGTATTTAGTTTACATTTGTTAGTTTAAGCTTTAAGATACTTACAATTGTAAATCTAAGTAATTAGTATTTTAATTATGTGTAAATGAAGTCTCAAACTTGATTAATCATTTCTTTAATACTTAGTTAAATATGTGAATAATTTCTAAAGAATAAACCAAGTATTATTATAAATAAATAAATAAAAACACATACAAATAAATCATTTGACAAAGATACTTTTAAACAATTAAAATAAGTTACAAAAATGTTTGTGTTATTCTTTTTAAAATATTGATTTATAAAATGTGATTTGTTAATTTAATATGAAATTTAAAATACAAATTAAAGGTTAATTACTGAATATGGTTAAGGATAATTACTTGAATATAATTGAAGGATAATTAATCAAGGAAGATTAATTAAGGAAGATCATTAAGAGATGATAATGAATTTGATTTGTAATATATCAATAATCCAAGTGACTAAAAGATAGTAATTAATTTAATCAAATTGATTAAGAGATAATCAATTCGGCTATGGATGATTGATTAATATTTAATTGTTGATGTTGGATGATTGATATTGGGTGATTGGTTGATATTGGGTGATTGGTTAATATTGGGTGATTGGTTGATACTGGATGATTTGGATGACTATAAGATATGTGATATGTTGCTTTGTGAGATGAATGTTTGAAATGAATTATCTATTGTGATAATGTTATTCATCTACATGTTATATCATCCTTAATATGAGATTAATTGTTAAACATTTGGATCGACGAGCCATTTCGTGAATCAATGGAATGTCTGTCTATCTAATGTAATTAATTTAGTTTAATGAGATTGTTTATTTTAATTAATTAAGTTTAATTAATTTTTAAACACTTGGATTTTAAAGATAATTACTTGGGAAATTACTTGTTGAAGTAATTGATTGATAATTACAAATTATAATTATTCGAAGATGTTTAAGAAAGAAGTAGATGAGTCGGTAGGTGGGTTAGGTGCACCTCTCGCCCAGTGGGAAGTCATGAGGCCCCCTGAATATATATACACATATATACCGATTATCTATGTGTATATGAACTATTTCTGTTATAAACAAAACTATTTCTGTCAATATTTTTTTCTCTTTTTCTGTATATATGTTAAACAAAAACAAAACTGCCTTACTACAACAGTCTCACCCCATCGAGCTTCCCCTGCTCGTTGACCAGAGCTTGCCCCCCTCACCATCGCGACGAACCCACACCATGAACTTTGAGTTCGACAACCCACAACACACCGTGACCCCTCCCTCATATTTGACTGCCACTGTGCGAAGTCATCCAAGACAACTGGAATCTCCCATTAGTCCCCTACCGCCGTGCTCGCTCCTACCCAGATGCGTCGCCGCTTCCATATCCCATTCACCACGCCGACGCTCTCGGGTTCGTCCACCAGAAAATGATGTTGCGACCATCAATTCGAAAAGCGGAAGGGACAAAGACTTGATTGCATGCGATTTAAAATGAGGCAGTCGATCTCTATTTGATTTGAGAAAAGATTTCGCGATTCTTAGTTTAGATTGGAAGAGAAAACAACTGCCATTTTGTCTCCTTTTTTTAATACGCGATTCCAGCTTGAAAAGAAAGGTGGGAGAAGACATCGCAATTTAAAGGACTGATGGAATGGTAGCGTGTTAGAACGAGTATAAGCTGGCGTACTGGACAAGGAATAAAAATAGTTGACTGGTCCAAACACATTTATCTTGCTTAAATTATAAATCGTCTCACAAACGAAGCCCAAAATCTCGATCTCCTATCGAGGCATGCCGCTAGGCGTTTATAATGTTATACCCTTGATTCGAACGCAATGGAAAACGGTTGCGAGTCCTCATTCGATCGTATGCAGAAAATAGCTTTTTGAACCCAGTCGTTATATTAAACTTCGATTTAATTTCAGCACGTTTACTTATCGTACGGCCAAACGATCACTCCAAACACTACGAAAATCGAAATTCGATAATAACACAGTATTACAGATCCAATGGAACTGGTTTCGTCGACTTCCGATACTGTGCCTCGGAAGGCTGGAAGGCTATTTTTAAATTATCAATTTAAACTATATATTTTTAAAACTGCACAAAACACTGTTAAATTAAATTTTAACTCCTTTATTATCTTTAGTCCTACCAGTATAGATTCTACAAGCCTTCAAATTATTTTTAATGGGCTTAAAACTCCAGATTCAACATTTTACTCAACTTCAAATTATTTAATTTAATAATTAAATTATCCAATAAATGGTCATATTTGAATTCAAGTTAAAAATTAACTTTTAACATTTAAAATCAATTAAATATTCCAATTTCAAACATCCAAAAATTTCGGGTCGTCACAACAAACTTAAAAATCCCAATATTATTATCAAAATTCATCATTTTCAAATACGAATCAGGTTATATACTCAAAACATGAAATTTAATCCATCGATTTTCTGACTTGAATTAGCTTTCGCTGTTATTTCTTGATTCCAGTAAGTCTACCTGCTAATTTTACTTAAAAATAATTTCAAAATAGAATCTAGTTATTACTAATATATTTCATTTAAAGATCCTAACCTAAAAGAGATTTGGGAAAGAGAAATTGATTTTTGAACTTATTTAGCCTGTTGAAATCAAACAGAGGCAAGTATATTCATATACCCAGACATGCACAAAAATACATAGTAAAAATTTATTTCTACATCCATGCAAAACATTTTCACATCATTACTTCAAGAATTTATCACATGCATCAGAATATAAAATAGATTTAGCATTTAAAGGTTATGTTTACTCACTAGTATTTGTTAAATAGAGGAAAAAGCTTTGATTTGGAAAACAGCACTTGAAGTTTTGATCTGCAACTAGATTTTGAGCTGAAGCTTGATTTACTTTATGTTGAGATGAATTTGAATCTACTTAAAGCTTTAGCTCAGTTGAAATCTGAAAGAAGTTTTGATTTTTATTTTTAGTTTTAGTTTTGAAAAATGAAAAGAAGAAAGGATTGAGAAATACGTATATAGCCTGGTTTCTCATTTCATAATTATTTATATTTAGTTTTAAAAGAAAAGAAATATTGCCACTTGTATTTGCATGGCATACACAAGGTCACAAATGTCCAAATCATTATGTTATAATTATTTATTTATGCTTTTATTATTATCATTTATTTATGTTTATGTTTTATATTTATATATATACAAAAACTATATCTATTTCATGTATAATGTTAAAAGAAAGCATATCAAACCTTATATTAAATCCTATTTTAAGCTTAAACTATTATATTTTAAATTAATAAATATTTGTCTTTAGTGTTTTAAAATATAAAATTTAACTTTAACTAGCTTTTGAAAATTATTGTATTGAATTCAAATGAATGCTTCCTAATCACAATATATATATATATATATATATATATATATATTATATAATTAGAAATATCTTATGTGAATTTTTGATATTATATATATATATATATATGTATATCCACCCTTTTACAAACTTCCTTATATTTTACTCTCATGGCATATATATATATGTATATATGTATATATGTATGTATGTATATATATGTATATATATAGACACACACACTCTTATATGCTTGTATATGTATACACTTAAAATTTTCAACATCATAAAGTTTGCACATATCTATTTATATATTTGTTAATTTATTATAAGATTTATCATTTCCAGAGATTTATAATTCAACATTTATTATAATTTCTAATCCATTTATATATATCCAATTATTTTTAATTATCAGAATTTTATTTGTTTAACGAAATAAAATCAGTATCTCGATAGTAAAAATCAGCTAACTAATTATCCAATTATTAGGTGTCCAAAAATCTGGGTTATCACATTCCTTCCCCTTTAGAACTTTTCCTCCTCGAAAAGGAACGAAGCCAGAATTTTATTAAAATGTTTATTATTAGTTAAATTATCCAATAAACATTTTGAACTCTCAACTCCATTTATTTAAAAAAATTAAAAAACTTTTGAAATCTACATAATATTGCCAAAATAGCTTTACAAAAATACTTTTTATAACTCGATGTATCAACAAGACCACCTTTGTTCTCACAGAAATTGGGTCATACGTTGATCAGGCGTAGGACTAAAAATCTATAAGTACTTGGTAAACCCGTTTTCAACACCCAGTGAAAATACTTGGAAAATATTTTTGAGAAAATATAAAAACATTTTTGGTGAGAATGCATTGGAAATCATCACCCCCTCCATGGTTGCAGTTAACACGATGATGACGTCGTCATCACGGGAAAACAATAGAAAACTATAGGCATCCACGCCCCTCGATTACACCATGGAACTGCCACAGATCACATCTACACCTTGGGTTACATTGCCATCATGGCAAAAACCATGTAACTATAGGCATCGGCGCCTTCGAATTTCGCTATCAGATTACTTCACCACACCCACATAGATCGCAGACTACATCAGTCACGTCCCAATGTAGCCTGTAGGCACTCACTACCGCATGACATCCGCTATGACTTCATAGATCGTAGTCTATCAATGTTACACCTCTCTCACAACGAAATCAAATGTAGACCTTAGGTAATTGCTGCCCCATGACTTCCACTATGGTGCGTAGTAGATCGCAGTTACACCGAGTTACACTGTCATCACAGGATAACCCAATGTCTCTATAAGCATCAGCGCCCTCGACTTTCGCTACCCCAACCACAATCGTCAAGAACTTCAGTTTGTCCGGACATCCTCTTAGGATCAATTTAGAACCCCCCCTTAGGGCTCAAAGCAGAACAACCCCATGGATCTCCTACTAGAAGTTTCAACTCTAATGGAAGCGCCTTTTCCCCCATAGTTTCTCAAAACATTTTATACTATACACAAATAGTATCTTTCAAATCATACTCTCTATATGTTTCACATATAAATCTCCTTTACACAAAATCGATATCCCAAAATCAATAATTTTCAAACTAGGCTTTCTAGATTCCCAAAATTTGCTTTTTTTTTCCAAAAATCAAAAGCCTTTCAAAATCACCGGGTTCCAAAAACCATTTTCCCAAAATCATTCTCATAAAATCATTTACATATATATAGATATATACATATGTTTATTCTTTTAACTAGAACAAAATATTTTTGGATCACTTCCTACTTATATAAATTCCATTTTAAACTTCAAATATTTTTCAAAGATCTTTTCTTTTGGTTATAAATTCAACAAGGGGAGTTTATCATATATAATATATATAACTTTATTTATGCCAAATCAAATATTCAAGTTTGATTTCTTTTATAAAGTTATTTACTACCTTACTTACTCTTCATAAAGTGAATTTCAATCATAGAAATATCTAACTTCCACTTTTATTCATCATGTATTTCTGAAAATATATTTTTCCATTTCAAAAATCAGTTTTTTTAATTTCTTTTCACAATATCTATTTCATTCAAGCACGTATGTACATATATCATCCATACGCAATATCAAATTTGATCGCTTACACGATCACACAACTTAACTTCCGAACTAGTATCGTTCACCCGACTTTCTAGTGCGGACTCAGATCTGGTTTCTTAATCAGAAATTGTTCTTCTCCTTGCATAGCCATAACTATGACAGAGAATTTCCAGAACCAAATCAAAAATTCATATCCTAGGTTCGTCGCCGAAAATTGAGTGAAAAATCCTAACTCAGATCGATATACTATCTCGAAATTCTATACTCGAATCTGGATCAATTTGTTATGCGAATAGAATAATATACGTACATCCTACGTATTTACCTTCATTGATTATCAGCTAAATCAATTCTCTTTTTATCCACATTCATTTATATTCACTTATTCACAATTTCTTCAATTTCCATTTAGGTTATCACTTCGATTACAAACAGTTTGCACTCTTACTAGCTTGAATTTAGAAAATAGCTTGAAACGTTTAAAATGGTTAAGTAGTTGTAAAATAGCTGTAAAATAGTTAAATAATTTCAAAATAGTTGTAAAATAAGTATAAGATAGTTTGGGTTTTAAAAAGGAAGGTTGTATAGCAAATAACTAGAAAAATAGATTTAAGATAGTTTACTTTAAAACAAATTATTTGAAAATAGTTTCAGAGTCAAACTGGTTAAATTTCCCAATCTCCACTTCCAGTCAATTTTTAATTTCCACTTCCATTTAAATTGATTCAATTTCAATAAAATTTGGATTAACTTCAATTCCCTTCCTAAATTCAAATCAATTTCCATTTGTATTTAAACTTATTCAACTTTAATCTCACTTCCAATTAATTCAATTCAATTTCCATTTCAATTTCCAGTTAATTTATTTCAGTTTCACCTTTGAATTAATTCCAATTCCATTTTCAGTATTTAAATTAAGTCAATTTATAAATATTCGAGTTAACTTTTTAAATGTTGATCTAATCCCCTAAATCAAATTAAACCCTAACCTTTTATTCACAGCCCATGTCTTTAAAATTTTTAATTTTAAGTCCAAATATTTAATATTCATTTAAATTACTTTTAATTAACTTATTTCAACATTCAAATAAGGGTTCAAAACTTTTTAAACAATTTAATCTTTGAAATCCAATTTATTACCTAATTTTAGCTTCTAATTTTGAAACCAATTCTTAAGACAGTTTGCAAGTTCATTTTTAACATTTAAATCTTATGTTCAAAGTGATTCCATTTCCATAAGTTCAGGCTTTATCTCAAAAAATAAAAATCATTTAGATGGTTTCAAAATAAAGTTTAATTTCAGTAATGGATATATATATATATATATATATATAATCTCAATCTACTACTCAATTCATTCAAATAATTCAATTCACAATTTCATAGATTATTAATAGCAACAGGATGATAGCAGGATATATCAAAGTAAATACACATCCAAATTACTTAAAACAAGCATCTTTACATCCTTTACCCATTTCCTGAACTCAAACTTGTTTTGAGATCACACATAACTCCCTTTTCAATCAACCCATTTAACTTCCCTGAGTTAAATCTCAATTTCATCTTGAAATTCCCTATTCAGGTTGTTCGTTCTAAAATTATTCAACTTCCCCTAAGTTAAATTCAATTCATTTAATCTAGTAAACCTTACTCAATTTGAATTCTCCATTCAAATCTTAATTTTCCATCAATATTACTTCCCACTTATAAGTTCAAAACTTATTTCTCTTTGGGTTTACATCACATTTCAGAGGGAAATTCAAAACGCAACACTTAGTGTTTACCTCAAATCAACTTTGATATTATGTATATCCCACATATATACAGATTTATTTCCTTTGCACACCAAGTCATACTTTATATTTTGAACCATTCTTGGTTTTTAGTTCAAACAGATTCTTTTAATTTTTTTTAAAACAATTCTTGTTTTAAAATAAGATTCCTACATTTTAAAAAATATATTATTTTACGATATCTTTTAACACATTGAAATAATTTCAATTTTTCTGGATTTAAAACCTCACAATTTAAATCCTTTATTAATTTATAAGTCACACTTATCTAAATTGTTACTTTCTTAAAACATTCCATTCTGCTTTATCATTGTTTATTATTATTGGGAAACAAACATCCCATTGTTAGACACAACAACCTTTTTATGATAATAACCAATAGTATCATATCTGGAAACCAATTCATTATATATTATCCCATAATTTGTTAGGAAGATAAAATTAGGGTAACTTAATTCAACATTCTGAAAACACTTCTACAAATTTCAGGATTTATTTTCTGGTTTGAATCCATTCTAGCTTATCTTATTTATATAATTCATATTATCCAATTCCTATTTGAATATATATATATATATATATATATTATCTCGTAAATTCTTATGATCTTATTCAATTTCAATAATCAACAACCAATTATCTTAATATATATAGTAAATAGAAAAATTATTGCTTAATATATTAAAATATAAGCTTATATAAAAATCATTCATTTTAAAACCGTTCTTAAAATCGGTATATAAGAAAATAACAAGTACGCCCTTACAAATAAAATACACTTAACTCATTCTAGGGTACTACTGACCCTATCTATAATGAGTAACACCACTAGAGCTAAGGTTCTCGCTAAACCTTCTAGTTTGATACCAAAAGTAACGACCCAGAATTTTCGACCCTGAAATTTCGGCACTAATAGTTCACTGTAGAAGGGCCGAGCAATCGAACGCCGGAAATTTCAGATTGTTAGGGTAAAGAAGAAAAGAGGTAGAAGAAGAAGTAGAAAACAACAGTACAGAATCTCACAATCGCAGCGGAACAAGATATAATATCAAATAACATCATTTATACTAAGAAAAGCTATAAATGTCAATTTACATATTATACATCAGAGTACAACCATTCACAAATAAACTGGACAGTTGCAATAACTTGTCCCTGAATACAATCAACGCAAAATCTAATACACAGCGGAATATACTCCATGCGTCCCTACCATCCAGCTCGCCTCCTGAGGTCCAGAACGTCCTAATCTGAAAATCTGTAATACTCGGTCTGACCTGAGCATTACATTAAAATAACACCCGAGTCAGGCTAGAAACCAGCGTGAGTAAACCCATTTAATATGAAATACTTAAGTTATAAAACTTCTTTGAAAACCAGGGTAACTTGTACCTCACTACTAGTTCTTATCTTTTTATAGTCAAACACTTTTTACACAAATCCATTAGTATTTTATATAACATCTAAGTGCCGCTACTTAGTTTAAATGGCCAAGTTTGCTTAATTTATTCCATTCCATCCTATTTGATTTTACAAATCAAATCTATAAAGAATTATAGATTACTAATCGAAGTGGTTCTGGATATTGTGATATCCAACCCCGAACTCTTTGAATCCATCGCCATCCTTTAATCCAAGTTGTTTAAGTGAATACAATTCAATTTTAAATTCAGAATGTCATATTCACACAGCAATTTTCATCACAGACGACTTATCCAAATAAACGGCTCACATTAATCAATCGTTTAATTCAGGCATTTCATATCACAGAATCACAAATTATCAGACTAGAGATATTAATCAATCCAAGCATTCAATAAAATTTAATCATCCTTAAGCAAGATAACTAGCCACACCATTCCTAATTAATTTAATTTAGTCACAAAATAAATCAATTACTACCAAATCCTGCTTAATTAACATTAATTAATTTCAAACCATTTATTTAATTTTAATTAATTATTTTCATTAATTAATAATCCTTTAATTATTTAAGACCTTATTTAATTTAAGATAAACCATTTACCTTAATCACTTACTTAGTTGCATTATCTTACTTTTGAAAACACTTAGGGAATTAATTAAATAATTAACCTAATATATAATTATTCAAAACCGAAACAATTTGAATTCAAAAAAACATTTGACTTTATAATTTAATTTTTGAAGCTTGCTTTGAAAACTTGATCAACACTTTGCTTTGAAACTTGTTCATCTCTTTTTCTTTAAAAATTTTGTTACTAAATTTACTTTTGCTTTTAAATACTTAGTTAACTCATTCTTATCAAAAATACCCAAGCCCAAACCCAAAACCCCCGAGCCAACTCTCGAGCCACTCTCTCTTCTTCTTCCCCGCGTAAAAATTCGCGTACTACTTCGAGCCTGACCCTATGCATTCCTCTACTACAAACATCACCCAGACACCATGCATATACGTGCACCGTGCATGCTAATCCAATCACCTCCGTCCATCGCTGCGACCATCCGTAAGTCACTGACGACCTCGCCGACGATCCTGACCACCCAGCTCGCCGATCGACTCAGCCTATCGAAAACAAGCTAGTAGAGCCACCCCAAAACCCAGACTTGATCGACAAATCATTCTCACATCGCCGCCTCCAATCGCCAAAGACCTCGCCGATCAACCCCGAGCTTCGTCTCGAAACCATGCTTCGATTCCCCCACCACTGATCCATCCCGATGCACCCACGATGATGCTATGCCCATGAAAAACAACGTCGACTAAAACTGGTCGTTAAAACCTAAATCGCCGTCGACAAGCCACCACAGTGGTCTAGAATTCACCTGCCATTTTTCCTACGATCTCCAGACACCCAGCTACCTTCAGCAATGAGCATGATGCTTCTCCACCACCGATTGTCGAGAAATTGATACAAATTCAATTTCCGTTCGATTCAAAAATTCCCATCAATCACAAACTTAAAAATCACGATATTATTATCAAAATTCATCATTTTCAAATGCGAATCAGGTTATATACCCAAAACATGTAATTTAATCCATCGATTTTCTGACTTGAATTAGCTTCCATTGTTATTTCTGGATTCTAGTAAGTCTACCTGCTAATTTTACTTAAAAATAATTTTAAAAATAGAATCTAGTTATTACTAACATATTTCATTTAAAGATCCTAACCTAACAGAGATTTAGGAAAGAGAAATTGATTTTTGAACTTGTTTAGCCTGTTGAAATCAAACATGGGCAAGTATATTCATATACCCAAACATGGACAAAATATACACAGTAAAAATTTATTTCTACGTCCATTCAAAACATTTTCACATCATTACTTCAAGAATTTATCATATGCATCGAACATAAAATAGATTTAGCATTTAAAGGTTATGTTTACTCGCCAGTATTTGTTAAACAAAGGAAAAACAACACTTGAAGTTTTGATGTGTAACTAGATTTTGAGCTGAAGCTTGATTTACTTTATGTTGACATGAATTTGAATCTACTTGAAGCTTTAGCTCAGTTTAAGTTTAAAAGAAGTTTTGATTTTGATTTTTAATTTTAGTTTTAGAAAATGGAAAGAAGAAATGATTGAGAAATAAGTATATAGCCTGGTTTCTCATTTTATTTTTATTTAGTTTTAAAAGAAAAGAAATATTGCCACTTGCATTTGCATGGCATACACAAGCTTACGAATGTCCAAATCTTTTTGTTATATTTAATTATTTATGCTTTAATTATTATTATTTATTTATGTTTATGTTTTATATTTATATATACACACACACAAACTATATCTATTTCATGTATAATTTTAAAAGAAAGTATATCAAACCTTTTACTAAATCCTATTTTAAGCTTAAACTATTATATTTTAAATTAATAAATATTTATCTTTAGTGTTTTAAATGTAGAATTTAACTTTAACTAGCTTTTGAAAATTATTACATTGAATTCAAATCAATGCATCCTAATCACAATATATATATATATATATATATATATATTATAATTAGAAATATCTTATGTGAATTTTTGATATTATATATATATCCATACTTTTACAAACTTCCTTATATTTTACTTCTCACGGCGCATATATATATATATATATATATATATATATATATATATATATATATATATATATATATATATATATATATATATATATATATATATATATATTGACACACGCACTTATATGCTTGTATATGTGTACACTTAAAATTTTCAACATCATAAAGTTTGCATATATCTATTTATATATTTATTAACTTATTATTGCATATATCTATTTATATATTTATTAATTTATTATAAGATTTATCATTTTCAAAGATTTATAATTCAACATTTAATATAGTTTCTAATCCATTTATGTATATCCAGATATTTTTAATTATCAGAATTTTATTTGTTCAACTAAATAAAATCAGTATCTCAATAGTAAAAATCAGTTAATTATCTAATTATCAAATGTCCAAAAATTCAGGTTATCACATCTTTAATAAGGGAAGTTTATAATGACCCGCAAATTCATCACTTTAGAATTTTTTTTAAAATAATCAAATATAAGATTTTTAACATAAATAAAAATATTTTGAATAGTAAATAATATTGGTGATCTTATTTTGAACAAATATTTACAATAATATATACTTCGGAATAAAATATCTATAAATTGACCGAAAACCTATTTATCAATAAACAGCTCTTAGACCATCTGACATCATGCATGGAGCTGGATACATACACTCATTTATATATATGAGTGAGAATATGTAATAAAATTATTTATTTTATTTTTGAAAATAAAATCTCTTTATGACATCATCAATGATATCGCTATTTTGGAATAAATAATTTTAGAATTTAAATTGAGTTTAAATGATTTAATAATTATTTCAATTATTAAGCTCTTATTATTATTATATAATGATAGAAATATTATTTTCAAACTTTGTTTATATATATATATATATATATTATAACTAAGAAGTCAAAGTATGACCTGAAATCGAAATCGGGATCCGTTATGATTTAACATAGAAAAGTTGTGCAACGTTGTGAATCATTTAAGATATACATAGGCACACATACATGTACATATATACTTATACAATTATATATATATATATATTAAAAAATATCTAAGATATTTCCAAAAACTTAACCCTTAAAATAAGACAAAAGTCAAACGCTTACACACTAAGTACAAGCACATGAATACACACACATGTGGGGGTACACGACCAAGAATGATGAAGGGAGAGGGGGAAGTGGTGGTGATGAATGGTGATGTGGGTGTGTGAAAATATCATGATATCTTTATTCTCATTTCTATCTATAAATAGCACCCACCTCTCTTCATTTCCTTCACACTTTTCCTTCATAAAATTCCCAAGATATTTCATCTTATTTATCTCTACATTAATGGCTTCCATAGCCTAAGAAAGAAAATATCACAAAAACCAAAACAAAGTTATACCAAAATCAATCGAAATCAATACCACTTCAAACCAAAGTTCAAGTTAGTGATCTCATCTTTCTACTCCATTAAGGTTGTGTGCAACCAAGCCCTCCATCACCATTTTCCAAGCAAGGCCAAGCCTTTCGAGCCTCAACGACCAAGGCTGAACCCCCAAGGTGCATTTCTGCTAGTAGTTGCGAGATCCGATTTCGGGATAGCGGGGCATAGCCGTTTTAAAGTTAGTCCGATCGAAAATCAAGTGAGAAACCCCATAATTATATACATACATAGATACATATATGTGTGATTATGTGATATGATTGCTATGGATTTTTAATATTCTTTGATCATCAAGTTTGGTTGTTTTAATACAGTTGTTTAATTGGGTAAACAAGTAACATTTAATACATGTTGATATTACACAAGGAAATCACTTTCTGAATCTAGTTATAAAAGTCATATGGAATTGTTAAACCTCTTTGGAATGATTTAAAATGGTTTATAATGATTTAATAAACACTAAAATCCAATTTGGTGAAGTTTTGACAAGTTATGAAAATTGAGTCAAAAATAGGCATGTCGTGTAAGGGCAGTTCGCGACTTCAAGCCATATAAAGTTAAATCCATTTATACGATGGATTCAGAATCAGAATTTTTGTAATAAGAATTTTCCAAACTATTATAATCATAGTTTTCAAAGAGAAGCAAAAAAATCGAGAATTCTTTTAGTAGATTTTGAAATATGAGCAAATCAAGTTTTCAAAATAGTCGTGCTTTGGAAATTTGGAAAACAAGTGATAAATTCTTTAAAAATGATATTTTTTATTCTTTAAAAATATTGGATTATTCTGAATATCTTTTAAAATGTTTAAAACATATTTGAGTTATAAAAATTGATCCAATATGATAGAAAGTTTGTTCTAATTAAATAAGCCTAAAAGCACTATTCACAACACTTTTTACAACACTTTTAATAACTTTTGAGATATGGTTTTAAACTAAAGTATTCTTTCCCAAATCTTTTATAAATATTTTCAAATAAACAACTAAATATTTTAAAGATAATTTGGAGGTTTTATAATTGTTTTTAAAGAAGTTAAATAAATAATTTAAAGAAAAGCTATTATAATTAAGTGATTTATTCCTGGCTCTAAAAACCGATGGACAAACTGGATTTTTCTATTTGTGAGATCTGGATGATAGGTTCTTAAACTAAGGAGAAGTTTAGAAGGAAAAAGTGCCCTGGCTCGTCCTGCCTTTTTCCTGGGCGAGGAGACATGGTCGAAATGTCGGTAATGCGGTAAGTATAAAAGATTTAATATTTCTAAATTTAATACAACTTGGATCCTATATAAATGATCTTTTAAAACTTGGTATTAAGTTTCGAGAAGGTAACTCCTACTATCCATGTGAATTCAAAAGGTGATTTCACCATTATTCGATTGGTAGCAAGGTTAAATACAGAAATTGATGTTGAGTAGAAATAGTATAATTCCTATCAACCCTTTTAGATCAATAATGTTTTCAAATATGAACTAAGAAAATGATTTAATATTTCCAAAGTTAAAGAAAGGTTTAATAATTCCATATATATTGGAAAAGAATATGTATTAAAGATTTATATCTCTAAAAGAGATAATTTGTTTGATAAAGGATATTAATGAATTAAATGACAATCACCCTTAAACCTTAACATCTTTTTATTGATGATTGGTTTGAAGGAACCAGGATCAGATTTGAGTGATTCTTATTCAAAAACCACCTCGAACCGTTTACGAGTTCAAAAGTAAAGACATGTTAAAGACAATGGAGTTCAAGGCTGGGATCTTCATAATGAAAGGACTACTTGTTGGTTATTTCGGAGTAGCCCCCACGATAAACAAATAGCAGTGCTCCTTTCGTTTTGGAATCATCGTATGCAAGGACTACTCGCTACTAATCCAAGGGGTAATGCCCGACAAGATGTGGTAGGGTAGTGCCTTCGATTTGTCTTTTTCCTGGACAACTTGTATGGAAGGATGTCTGACATTGTATTTCTAAGATTACGGTGCATTGGTCTTTATAAGCATACATCTGTTTGGTGGTGTAGAAGGTAACCCTTATTATACCTAACACACTTCTCTGAGACATAAGAGATCAGATTTTATACTTTTGTGTAAATATTAGCGCGTTGTTGGAAATGACAATGTGGCATTTAAGTGAAAATGTTCTAAGAAAGGTAAACGTTACCTTAAGCCTTACCCTCGGGGAAAGTTGAAACGGGGATTACTTTAAGGTTAAGTGGATTGCAACCATTAGGGTATGATATCACCTTTCAAGATCTATTTATTTCAACCCACTATGACGTCGGGCTTAAATTTTGTGGTGTATGCTATGGGATCCAGGATAGGTCGGTATCGGTTGGTATCGGTCGAGGTGATATCATATTCGGTTCTATCCCCCACTAGATGGGTCTGTTGCAGGATGGTCTTAATTTGTAGAGATTTTGAAGATGTCGATCCTCGGTACATTACTTTAGAAATGTGCTATACGGAAGGTAGTCCCTTACCTCGCTATTCATTGCAAATCCAATTCTCCAACAGGTGCCTTCGGTTTTAGTTGTAAACCTATTATGCCATCAAATTTAACCAATGTAATAATTTTGGCTATTTGAATATGTTTATTTGAAAAGTTTTCAAAGATTATCATTAAAAATAGTATCACTAGATTTTATGTAGAAACGATTTCGTGACGTGGTTTTATGAGATACCCTTTTTTTCAAATACTTTTATTTTGAGTTTCTTACAAAAGTCCCATGACTGACGCAGAGTTTATTTTCCTTTTCCCTTAAAATCTGTATGCCTTTTTTCCGAGCAACTAATTAGTCAGGCAACTTGGAGTATTTTGGAAGGATCATGTAGCATGAAGACTGGAGGGTCCTTTTATCAATAGTGATATATATCAAATTTCCGCTGTACCATGTAGTATCTATTTAGTATCTACCGGTCCTTGGAAGGATAGGAAGTTATAGCTATCATTGGCAGGGTTAGTACTTACAGTAGCTCTAATGAACAACTTTGAGTGATTGTATGTACTTTCCATATATATAATTAATGCGAATGTGAAATTCTGTTGTTATTCTATCTTCTGCTTTTATTTCAAAAAAAAACCCAATTATTTGCCTCTCTAGGACTTGAACTTGAGTCACATCGATACCGATGATGTATTTGTGTCGATCTTCGAGGGTTGAAAAGCCGGTCGGCACGAAACTAGTTCAACCGGTGCCTCTATCTAAATCCGTGTGCGAAATTTATTGCATTTTGAAATTTTGATCGACCGATCGATAAAACTCAAACAGCAGGCTATCAGACTTCTGCAACATCTACCAAACATTTGAGATTTTCAATCAAACATCTACCATATGTTGTTGTTTGTGCCCAGGGCTTATCCAAACATTAGAGACTTTGGGTCAAACCTTCTGATGCCAGTTAAGGGCAAAATCAACCTTCAAACACCCATAACTTTTGATCTGTAGCTCCAAATGACTCGTTGGTTCTTCCATTGCAATCAGGGCGAAATTCTCTTTAATCTAGAGACTTCGAGTCTTGAATTTACACAATTTGAAAATTTCTCATTCTTGTGTATAGCTTATACGTGTGTCATACACTCATTTATGCGTGCCTATGCACACACTTTCACTCAAACACACATTAACTTTTCAATTCACATTTTCGGACTTCATTTGTGCAATTAGTCGACCTGGTATGCTCTCATGTAACTTAGCGCACACAATGGCCATTATGGCTACGTGAAATGCCCACAACGAACTTATATTTAATAATACTTCTGCATAACTAAACAATTGCAAACGAGCTTCAAGGGGATAATTGTTCAACCCAGCACTTTCCCACGTAACTTAGTCCATCTGACGGTCGCTATGGTTACATGGAATCGCTCAGAACATGACCATATACATATATAGACATTCCCATATGCATATGTAATCTATTACACAAATATTCGCCTCTTAGAAACAGAATTTTCATCACAATTCTATCTACAAAACTTGAATTTTTTCAATTGTGTATACGTATTCCCGCTCATGCATGTATACACCTACGTATATCCAGTGGACAATTCATCTATTTCTTGTTCAAATATTAATTGTTTTAGTAATCTTTCTAATAATAAGAGTGAAACATCTATTTATATCATTTTATAAAATCATAAACCATTTTATAAAATGTCATACTAGCTTATAATCACTAGCCTTTAAAATACTTAATCACTTCATAAAAAGAAATCAATTATTCACCTTTTTACTATTTTATAAAATCCCATATCCATTTTATAAAATATATACTTCATTTAAAAATCTTGAAACCATTTTACAAATACCAATTAAGACTTGTACGGTCTTTAATTACTTTAATGAGGGATGTAGAACTCTCAAACCCCTTAATTAGCTTATAACCTTTTTGCAAATCATTTCAAGTGGATTAATTAATATTTTCTAATGATATGCACATCATTGCACTACTTAATTAATCTCAAATCAAATAATAACATAACAAACAATCACCCAGTTTTTCCAAATCAAATCTCGGTCATACTAATTATTTTTAAAACATAGTATTAGGGTCTTAAACAATTAATTAGCTGAGGGAAACACGTTTATAACATGAATACAAGTCCAAATTTATCCAACCCTTCTTCAAATCACTTCATATTATTCAATATTAAGTAATAAACGAAAATATGAAGTATAACACATAAATTGATAAGGAGAATCATCCTGCTTACTTTCTTTTTCTCTAAATTGAGCTCTAATTACCAAAATTCATCTCTAAGCTAACTTTAAAGTTGAGATCTCCCTCCAAAATCCGATTCAAGCTAATCCCTTCGTGGGTTTTGTAGAGAATTGAAAGAGAGAAAATATGGTGATTTTTATTTGAATTTAGATATTTTCTTTATAAGTGTTAGGGCTGTGTAGTTAATGCCTCGCTATTACCCCACTACAACCCCGCTATATCTCATAGCTGATTTCTATCGCTATGATTTTTCCATATAGCCCAAAATATAACCTTTCCGCTTTAATCCCCGCTATATCCCGTTATTTCAGCTATATTCCACTATTCCCGCTATATCTTTTTTAATAAAATGAATTGAAAAATTGCAATTTATACATTATAAAATTATGAAACTAATTTATTTGATTTAATTTTTAATATATTTTCAGAAATGAAAATACTCTAATATTCTACCAAATTCAATTATGTTATATAACAGTTTTTCGTTTATTCAAAGTATATTCGCACATGTTTTTATTTAAAATTATTTATGTATTATTTTTAATTCAATTGAATGATAATTTTTCATTTAATTACCCTTTATATATTTGTAAAAACATTAAGTACGAGGTTTATATGCTATTTTAGAGCCATCCGCTATATCCCGCTATATCCTCGTTGTATCCCCGCTATGACTTTTTGCACCTCCACCGCTTTGAATCTACCAAGCGCATTAACCGCACAGTGTTAGGGTTAAGGGATTAGAAGGTGATTAAAAGGGGATTAGGAGACCATTAGAGAAAGAAGAGAAGGAATGGATGTGAATGAGAAGGAACAATAGATAACGAAGGGAGTTTCCCACATATAGGCTAGTGGGCTAAGACCCAATTCTCTCCATCTAACACTATTCGTTCCCAAAAATTCCAAACTTCGAACATATCGAACTTTACACTCATTCAAATTCGCAACATCGATTTGGACTCAATGGAAGTGGTCCACATTCATAATTCGATCGTATGCAAAAAGTCACATTTTAGACTTTCAATTCAATAATGACTTAGTATCTAAATTAACTATTTGAATATAATATCTTTAAATATATGAGTTATCACATTATACTATGGGTCACCTTCAAATGGAATGAACCATTGATTTACATAATACTCGATCCATTGCTTGTTATTAGGACTTCTTCCTCCAAATAATAGATCTTCTTACCAATTGTTTACCTATTGAAAACACCAAAGTTCTTACAAGTTGAAATACCAGCGTTTTAACTTGATTTTGTTGAGCTCATTTGATGAGACAAAGTATTTTAGAAAATCTTTAACCTTTTGTCTCATTTTCTCACATAGGTCGAGGCATCATAATTCAGTGAAGACCGATAAAATCCATTCCCCATAACTTTCTTTGCTAATTTTATATCGCTAAAATGATCCCCATAAAACTATTCATGTGCTTCTCCTAATAATCTAGTTCAACAAACATATGTCATGTAGGGAACTAAATATCCTATTTTGAGTTCCATATATCAGTATGAACAAAGAAGAAAAATATTTGACTCCCCTTGCTTCATTCTTTTCATGGGAAGGATATCACGAGTTCGTTAACCATAATTACCAGGTATGCACTTAATTATTTCCTAACATTTCAATATTACATTCCAACTTGGCCCTTGTGTGCTTAAATATGACAAATCTTCTATACCATTACTATTATTTTGACATTTTTGAGCAACTTCAGATCTAGTAATATTATTACACATTTAGGGTTAGTAGTTGTTTCTTTTAAGAATCTAATGGAAATAATTTTCACCTCAGATTCCCCCCTGAACCGGCTAATTTAGCCAACAAGTGCATTGTGCCTTTTATCCTAGAAACTTGATTTACAGTAAAAAGTCTTAAAGAATGTAAAAAATTCACTTACCTTTTGTAACGACGCAGACTTTTAGTCATTCGAATTTGGAATTTTTAATTTATTTTAATATTGAAAAGTAAAATTTATAAGTTAAATAACTTATATTTTAAATATAGTGATTAATTTGATAGTTTAATTGTTAAATTTAATATTTGAAATTGTTTAAATAAATGGAATCTTGAATTTAATATGAATGAAAACAATTTCTAAAGTTGATTTAAATTATATTTAAATTAGAATGATGATAATAAACTTTTAAATTTGATCTAAAAGTGAATAAACTGATACTGGAGATTTTATGTTTTAATTAACGTGTAAAAATAGTCATTTTTGGCATTATTTCAGATTTCGATGAAACAAATTTCATTGGATCCGTAATATTGAATTATTATAGGATTTCAAGTTTCATAGCGATCAACTTATCATTTGATCATGCGAGTTTGAAACGCATAGAAATTAATTAAAGAAAATTAATTAAATAACTTGATTTTGAAAAACTATCTTTTCTATATGATAGAATTGGCTCCCGATGCATATTCCATTGTGTTCGGAATAGGAGTATAACATATAGAACGCTGGACGGCATGCTTCATTAGGAGCTTAGAATTTTCACGGATGAATAGTACCAAGCGAAATCTTCTATAAATAGCCCTCACTTTCTTTCATTTCTAAACCTAACCCTAAATAATTCACAACCGCCATTAAAAAACTTCCATCCGATGGCCGATGCTGATCAGAGCCGCTAGAGGCAAAATTAGCCAACAACTTCAACTAGTGAAATGTAGAGGGCCACGATATGAAGCTTGTGTACGGTTGGATCGTCGAACGGCGAGCCAAAGCGGTCGAGATTCGCTCGCGTCCGTGAGTAGGTAATGGGATTGGTTAGGTCCTTTCACGTGTGTACATACACGGTGTAGTGGTTGGGCATGTGGAGGCTGGGGTGGAGGCGCGACACTTGGGGGAAGGGGCGAGCGGTGGCAACGTCGACATCGATCGTGGATGAAGGCGTGATTGTGATAGGTTAAAAAAAAGTATCTCGTGCGCAGAAGGAAGCTGAGGGAAATGAAAGAGTACAGAGAAAGGTTTAAAATTTAATTATATGTTTATTGATTTAATTATGTAATTAATTATCTTGAATATTAATTAACTCGTAACTTTCTCGTACGAGGTCTGTTTCGAGCGCAACAAGTTGCGTTGTATTCATCTCAGCGAGCACTACGCTATGGAGTTGCATTGGATGAATTCGGAGCTAACAGGAATTTTAAGTTAAATCGAATGACCATTCAATTTTAATTCAATCCGGAGCGCTTAGGCGATTTCCGGCATTTTTGTGAGTAAATTCACCTCTATGGCCTGCTTATATTTCTATACAAGTGATTTATATATGTGGATTATTGCTTGTTTGGATGATATTGTATATATATTAGTCGGATTGGATATATTCCTACCTATTGGAGCGAATGAGACCCTATTGTGTTCCCATGTAAGAGTGGATGGCCTTTTGTATATTAATCCCACCTCAAAGCGGTTGATTTTTATTTACATGATTATATGCTATTGTGATGCGAAGGACAAATTAGAGGGATCCAACATGATTCCTTACTATTGTTGATTTACTTTTAATATATATATATATATATATATATATTGATATATGTTGTTTGGATGTCATGGTGATGTCTTTGATATGATTTGACTAATTTAGTGCTATGGTAGCACCGGGCCATATTTTGATATTTTGAAATATTAAAAATGATGCTTTTGAGTTGAAAAGGGTTTTCAGGTGATTTTGAATATATATATGTTTTTTGGTTTTTAAGTTATTAAAAGAAAGAATTTGTTTTTAAATAAAAGTTATGATTTTTGATGTTACTAAAGTATGGTTTTATAGTTGAAGTTGATTTATAGTTAAAATTTATAAATGTTTGGTAAATGGCTTTGAAGTTATTTTGTGAATGGTTTTGGAGTTGTTTTGTAGATGGGTTTTATAAATAAATTAGATGTTAAAGAAATGGATTTTTATAAATGGATTTTGATAGTAAAATTAGTTTTATAAAAAGAATGATGTATAAATGGATTTTGTAAATAAAGGGATTTTATAAAGTAGAAGTTTTATACAATCAAAAGGAGATTTATAAGAATAGTTTTCTAAATTTGGAAGTGGCTTATGTTGATGTAAATATGGACTTTATTCAAAAGAATGTTTGGAAGAAATGTTTTGATGAAGTTAAATGTTTTACAAATAAGTTTACCTTTTTAAAGTAATGGTTTTGGAAATATAAATTCTTAATGGAATTTAATGGTTTTGAAAAATATTTTAAAATGTGATAAGCAAAGGAAACATAGATTTCAACATTCATTGTTGTAATAGATGTTTTTGTGAAGTAAGGAAGTCATGTACTATAACACTGTTGTTATAGTAAATGATTTTCGAAAGGAAATATGATATATAGTGTATGGGATTTATTTATATTTATTCACCGAATCCCTATACTAGTGTTTTAGGTTGTCGTAACGATGTTTTATGCAACATTCGTTTTGACCCAATAAATTATGTTTGGACCTTCCATCGTGAAATACACAAGTTGGTTCTTATGATCGTACTAAAGGCTTGGTGGTGTAGGAGCATTACTTCCTATACTTAACACCCGTCCATAGGCATATAAACTCTGGAGTTGTACGGTCATAAAAATCTATTTGACATGTCTCCAAATGGTAGTGTTATTGAATATACTTATATCGTTGATATAAGTATATGATATATTTTCTAAGTGTTGAAAGTGAAGTGATTTGTGAATATGCTTATACGATTAATATAAGTTTATGGGAATGTTTTCTAATATTGAAAGAGATTTGAAATGGTTTTGAGGATATATCTTTTTAAAGATAATTTGAAATGAATATTTGGAAATTGATTTAATAAATGAAAGATTTATTCAATGGGCCTAGCGATTGCTTATGGTGTTAGATATTTGTTTGTATGCTTTGATAGTTAAATAACCAACTATCAAATATTGGCCTATTCATCGTTGATGGTTTGGAGAGACCGGGGTCGGATTTATTTGAGAACCACTTCAAACCAACGTATATGCATTCGATGTCCAGGTTTGGAAGATATTGATATTTATGATTTTCATAATGAAGGACTTCTTGTTGATCGTTTAGGGATAAATTCCCAATATATGCATAGTAGCAGTAGTCTCTTTGTTATGAAATATCCAATTCAAAGACTAATCGCTACTAATCCTAGGGGTAATTCCTGATAGGATGTGATAGGAGTGCGTTCAGTTTGTCCTATTCTTAGGCAAGTTGTATGGATGGATATTTGACAGTGCTTTCTTGAGATTACATCATTTACTTTTATACACATGCATCTATTTGGTGGCGGAGAAGTCAACTTCTCTTAGCTTAACACCCTTCTCTGAGACATACGAGCTCGGAGGTTGTATGTTTGTAAAAGTCAATAGTGATTGATGGAATGGCATTGTGGCATTCAATGAAAGATGATGTGCTATATGAAAGATAATGGTGACCTTCGGCCTCACAGCCGGAAATGACCGAAACAAGGTAGATGCGGCAAGGCTATGTGGTTCGCTACCGTTAAGGCATGATCATCCCCTTATAAATATATTTCTTCCCGCTATGATGTTCAGGATGTAAATTATTGTGTACGTATGCTATGAGGGCCCTCGGATAGGTTGGTAATGACCGGGGTGATGACATATTCGATACTATCTAAGGAAAGGTAGGCCGGTCTTGTCTTGGTAGAGGTGCAGATGTTCTGTTGACCTCGGTACATTCCTCTAAAGATGTACTGCCAGAAGGTAGTCCCTTCACCTAGTCATTTGTATGGAATTTATTCTACACTACATGCCTTCCATTTTGTTTGTAGAGCCTATTATACTGGAATATAATAATGGCAACAATTTCAACCATGATTCTTATTATTTGTATACTAGACATTATTATAAGATAACATGATTTGATATGAAATGTTTTGGTTATCATAAGGTAAAAACCCGTTCGTGTTTTTGTGTGGGCGTGTCTTACGAGATACCTTTCTTTTGATAAAGGAATGATTTTATAACTTTAAAATAAATTTAGCTGAGATGTGTTTTCTCATATTGGTTTACTAGACTGATTCGGGTGTTCTTCCTTTCAATGCTTGGGTCGGACCGAGTATATTTGCAGATGTAGTTTTGGATGCTTTGGAGCTTCAACAAATAAGCTGGATGTCTTCTGGTTGTATTCCACGTATATGTTTACTTTCTATTGCATTATTATTGTTAAATTATCAGCAATTATAAGGATGGATTATTATAACCGTCCAGGTTGATGATTACTGTTTAATTGATATACTGATGGATGTATGTATATTGTATTACCATTTTTGTTTTATGAAGATCATTAATATAATATTGTATGTTTGTCCGCTATGATTGTGAGATTCTATAATTGTTTTAATTTCTTACGTTTGGTCTTCACTTTCTCTTCTCTCTTCTTTCTTTCTCATGATTATCCGTGTTTTTGTTCGATTTGGGGCTAGACATGTGTGGTTATTATCAGCTCTAGAAGGGACGGATTTGTGCATTGTTACACCTTTTTATGAACTATTATAAATTTTGGATCTTTTTCTTGGATTCCCCTTAATTTTCTTTGCCATTAGCTATGTAATTCTAATCACCACAATCCTTGGTATTTTGAGTTCCCGTGCTATCTTCAAGCTTGTATCATAGATTCACATTCCAAAACATTATTATCTGTTGGAATCATGCTATAAACTTGAGTTTGATTCCCTTTTTTATTGATTGCTTGGACGTTTAAGGCATATTAGAGACTTGCTTTAGTAGATAATTGGTTAGTACTTTTAATGGATGTGCTTGAAAATATGCTCCCATTCTCCATTGAGTTAATAATAGATAGTAAACTAGATTTTTACCTACTTTATAGCATATGTAACACCCCGTAATTTTAACGAAGTAATATTTAAATAATTAATTTCAATTTCAATTTTTAATCGATGGAACACCATTATACTCAATTTTTCAAAGAGGGATGAATTGGGTCTTGAAACACTCGTAGTTGAGTTCGCTTTTCCGACATGAGCAAAATGAGTATAAACTTGGCTATGTTTGTAGTATTTGTAGTCAATGAATTTTTGGAGTGAATAGTGGCTTTTGGAGAAAGAAATGGATTTGGGCTAAGGTCCATTAGCTTGCCTATATGTAGCTAACCCTTTCATTGTATCATTTTCACTTCTCCATTCATTCTCATTCTTCATCCTCTTCTCCTAATCCCTCTCTAATTACTTCTTAATCCACTTCTAATCCCCAAGCCCTAAACCCCGTAAATAAAATTTCTCAATTTAAATAAAAATAACTACAATTCCTATCTTCTCATTCTCTACAAGGCCCATCAAGGAATTGGCATGAGTCGGATTTTGGAGCACTATTTTGAAATTCAAGCGGAGGGAAAGCATGAGTTTTTGTGATTTAGAGCATGGTTAGGGGAATATGACGTGAGTGGAATGATTCTCCTACTTAATTTACTTGTTAAAGTTCACATAATTGTTTAGTAATAATTATGAAGTTATGTGATGTGATTTGGAGAATTCTATGTTATGATTTAGGCTTATATTTATGTTGTAAACATGTTTCCTTTAGCTAATTATTTATATAGATCCTTAATCATCATGTTTGGAAAAGTTAGCAAGCTTTAGAATGGAATTTGAGTTAATTGGATGATTGCGTGTGATGTTTAGTTTAATTAGCAATTAATTAAACAATGTAATGATGCGCATGTCATTAGAAAGCATATATTAAACTATTTGAATGATGTTCAGAAAAATTAGTAAGCTAACTAAGTGAGATGGAACTCTACACTTATTATTAAAGTGATTAGAGGCCTATTGACGCTTAATTAGTATTTATAAATGTTATTTAAGAGAAGAAATAGAAATAATGGAATGTTTTATAAAATGAAGTTAGTAAGTTAATAAGCGAGTTATGAACTCTACACTTATTATTAAAGTGATTGGATGCTTAACGAGCTTAATTAGTACTAATAAATATTATTTAAGTGGCACAATTTTATAAGTAAAAGATATATTTTATGAAATAGGACGAGGTTTCTTGAAATGGTAATAATGATATATTTCATAAAGTAGAAGGAGATTTTATAAAATGGTAATAATGGCATATTTTATAAAATAGAATCAGATTTTGTAAAATAGAATAGGAGTGGTATTTTATATAAGTACAAAATTCTATAACATGATATAAATGAAATATTTCATAGAAGTATAAGATTTTATAAAGTAGTAAGAAGAGATAATTTTATAAAGTGATTATGAGGTTTATAAAGGAGCTATAAGATGAATACTTGTTCTTAATGAAGGAATTAATTGTTATAAGAGCTTAAAATGGTTTATAAGCTAGTTTTGTATTTTATAAAATAATGTAATGATTTTATAAAATAGTTAAAAATGATATCGAACTTTAATAGAAAGGATTTGATAAATAAAAGTAAGGTTTGATTGTTAAATAATCGAACTGGTATTTAAATATATATATATATATATATATATATATATATATATATGTATGTATGTATGTATGTATGTATATGTATGTATGTATATGTATATGGGTAAGTATACATAAAAGTGTATTTGAAGTTATATAGAAATCAATATAACTCACGTATTGTAATTGAAATTGTCGAATGGTTTGGATTGTTAATAAAAATTATTCGATTGAGTGATAATTGTATTTGTGTATAGCAATTTATGTATGTGTATACAAACACGCTACGAGCAATCTCATATAGCTATATCGACCACTAAGTTGCATGGGAGAGTATCAGGTTGAGTAATTGCTCCGACGAAGCTCGAAATGTGGTCTCAGAATTTTTATGTGTATGCATATATGTGTGTACATATGCATGTACGAGCAGGTGTATCGACATGTGTTAGCGTGACATAAGGAGGGAAGGTTGTTTGAGTCCATTTTGGCGTGTTAGAGGAGGTCGGTCGAAAGAATCGCCCCGTGGAACTCCATGCATAAAAGAGTGGTTTTCCGTATCAAAATCGGTATCCAAATATTCCAGTGGCACCCTCTTAAATATCAACCAATGGACTTTAAAAGAGGTCTAATGCAATAAAGGAAGACTATGGATGCAAGGTGGCTCATCGAGAGAAGCATCGAAGGAAACATCACATGAATAGACGACTGTTTGGAAAATTTCTCTTAGCCCCAAGCTCACTGCTAGGAAATGACATTTTCAATCGATTTCTAGGTAACAATTGATTGCACGATCGCGCTTAGTTATCATGTACAATTGAGTGGAGTTAGTCCGTAGATTTGACCTTGGGGATACATACGATCTGATAATGGGTATCGACCTTATATTAGTGACCATAAAATATATAGGCCTTATATTAGTGGCCATGCCTATTATTGGTCTTATAATAGAGGCCATCTGTATTGATAGACGATGATTATATGGGATGTGCCTATCATTCTCGTTCATAAAGACGTTATGCGAATTTATTAAGAAATCCATGATGATCGAAGGGGAGTTGAAACAATCAATGAGTAGATCATTTATCTTATGCTCACTGAGAGGTATGGTGAGGTCCATAATGGTTTCAAGTACATAGAGTATATCATATATCACTTATGCTCACATAGGGATACTGTGAGATCTACAGAAGACCCATCACTTAGGACATAGCTTGGGATTGGTACACTGCGGTACTGACTCTATTTATTTTGGAACCTTAACAGGAATCATTGGGTTGTGATCGATGTCTAATGCAGTCTCAAGTTTGTATATAGAGTTGGTCACATATCACATATGCTCACTACAGTGAGACCAACATGAGTTCGACCTCACCGGATGCGACTCGGGATCTATGGTATACAGAGGTATTGAATTTATTTACCTTGGGCATGAGTCTATGATGAACATCATTCATAAGTAATGTAACAACCTGATAATTTCAGCCATTCGCTCTACACATGTCGGACTTGAATTGCTCAAAATACCGCATTGTAAATAAATTTGGAGAAAATGAAAACAATCACAGAATCACAGACATAGATATATCAGAATACCTCGCGGCGGAAATTAAAATACCATAGTAGTTCATGAAGCAACTATAACAAAATCACAAAACAAAATACATAATATCAGTCTGAAAACATATAAAATAGAAATCCCAAATACATGGAAGTTTATAAATAACAGAGCTAAAATAGAACAACTGAAACTGAAAGGGAATAGATAACTAGACAAGCAGAATCTCCAGCGATTCCTAGCTCCAGAAAAGAAATCCAAAGCTAGGCTGTAAATACTCAGGCTAACCCGAGCGTAAAGTAAAACACAAAACACTCGAATCAGGACATACATACTTATATAATGTAAACCAACTCAAGTGAATGGTAATAGTAAAGCATAATAACTTAAAGGATGCATGGATCGCCCATCCTCAAGGATCAGTTAAACCATAAATTAAATACATCCCGTGGTTAAAATTCCAAAATGGTAATTTACACTTCTAAATCAAAAATCATTTCAAAATTCAGTATCACTTCAAATTCATTTCAAAACATCAAAATATCATATCTTTCTGAAACCACATTCATTTTTATTTAATTTAAATACCATTTCAAATCACATTTCAAAATGGTTTATATTTTGAATCAAAATATTCCATTCAAATCATTTAAAAAAATGAAGTAATTATTTAAAAATCAATTATTAAATTCCCAAAAATTTAATCCTTTCGGAATTCATTTATTCACTTAAATTATTAAAACAGTAAAATTTCAACTTTCGCAGCGCTTAGAAAATGCTATAGAAAGTTACATTTGAAAACCATTCATTTTAACAAAGATAGCATTTTGAACTGCTGTAATAGGTTTAAGTTCAAGTTTAAGTTTCTACAACTACAGCACCTACAAAGTGCTGTAATAGCCCTTTGTTCATTTTTAGTTATAGTTCATTAGTATCAACTACAGCATTTACAAATGTTGTAATATCCTTTACTTAAGAAATGATAGCATTTTAGAAACGTTGTTAATTAAAATTCAAGGTTTTCAATACAGTTTCATAAACAATTATATTTTAATTTAAATCATTTTTAACTTATAAAAATCATAATTTCTCACTTTAAAACAATCATTTAAATACCCATTAATTATGATTTTATAAAGTTAATTTTTCGTACAAAAAATCAAAATTCAGTAATTTGCTTATTAAATTCAAGCATTAAATTTTCTGTTCTTTATATTTTAAAATTTAACTTAACATTTAAATTTAAATTTCTAAATCTAACTTATTTTTCATTTTATTTACTTAATTTAAATTTCACTCTTAAACAAATTTACCAAATTTCCAATTTAAGTTATGTTTCAAAATTCAGCGTAAATATTCATTTATTTCACATTTTAATTTATACAAAAATCATTATCACCTTATAAAAATAATTTTAAATTCATTTTTGAATCAAAATATCATAAATTTACATTTTAAAAATACTTTTAAAAAATTCAGAAAATATATACATTACCACGGGTCTGTATAATATTTTCTAACCTAGGTTAAGTGATACAGATATATATCATTTCAATCCGTAATTTACAAAGAAAACCCGGGTTCTATCATTTCAAACCCGCAATTCAAAGTAACATGAAACAAATAAAAATCGTTCAAGCCTATCATTTCAGCCCATAACAATTTTTCCCTAGTCTAAATTCCGTTCGGGTATGTATCATTTCAACCCATAGTGATTCTATTCTACAGTGAACATGCAGTGTGATAAACTGATATAAATAAACAGAACAACATTATCTAACATTAATAGATGATATGATAGGTGTATAAACAGGGTGAACATCATATGATCATAGCATAGGCAGTTATAACGTGATAATAGTATCTACAGATTCACAGGGTGTCAATTTATTACTTATATAAGTACAAAATGCCTTGTGAGAAATACTCACCTCTATAAGCTAGAGATAACAGATTCAGACAAACAACAAAGACCCGAAAAGCACGTAGGCGCGACTACGGATTTAGAGGGGACAGCCAAAATAGTTTTCATGTTACATATCAAACAAAACAATATAAAGAACATAAATTTACAACACAATATAACATTAAACAAGTCTAGAATTTGTGCATAACGAAGAACCAAACCACTAGCACTTGCTTTCACCTATCGAATGCTCAGCCATATGGTTTATAATGCACGGCTATGGTGTGTGAATGGATCAGGTATGGATCAATATGGTCGGCCAAAATGAGGAAGTGAAGGAGTGAAAATTGTTTATTGCATGAGTCAAGGTTCAAGGAAACAAAAGTGAAATTTTATGCAACTACAAGTCACAGCCATGGCTCCAAGTGGCACGGCTTGGCTTGGTGGAGGTTAGGGGATGGTGTGGTAGTGGCTTAGGGTCAGGTAGAGGCTGGTGGTCGTGATGCAAGTGGTGGCCAAGAGGTGTGGTGAAATGGTGGAACCAATATGAGTTCGACCATGTAGTTTTCAAGTGGAAAATGTAATTTTTTGTGGAGTTTGGCAACAATGGGGTGCACGGCCAGGTAGGTCAGTGGAGATGGAGAGGTTTTGTAACTGAACAAGGTGATGGTGAAGGTGGTGGTGAAGGAGGAGGCTATGGAAGAACCATATAGGTGAAAGCAAGGCATAAAAATACATAAACAAAGAAGAAAAATGGGAAAAAAAATGAATAAACCTTTAACAAATTTTCTTCAAAATGAAGGCAGAAGTTTTAGGGATGAGAAGAAAAGTGTTTTGTGTGATAAAATAAAAGTGATATGCGGCTGAAGAGAGAAAGTAGTTGGCCCAAATGAATGGAAGTGTTGATTGAAATGAAAAGGCAAAAAGGAGGTGAAAAGTCAAAGGCATGTGAAAGGTTATAAACTCTTCAAATTTCCTTTATTCTTTATTCATTTTTAAACACTTGAAAAATGAATATAAATAAAATAAAAACACAACAAAATAATGTATGAATAAAAATAAATAAATAAATTTTAGATTAATATAAATTAATTAAGGAAATAGCTTAAAAATAGAAACTAGGTTTTAAAAATTGAAAATAAAATACAATAAGTTTTGTGTAACGACCCATAAAATTCGATGATTAAAATGAGTTAAACTAATAAGATTTTTAATTAAATTTAGAAAGAGATAAAAAAAATCTTATAAATTTAAATTTGAGCGAATGTTAGAAATTAGATGTAGCAATTGTAATTAAAATTAACAATTTAAAATAAAATTGCAATTATTTGAAATAATGTAAATTGTCATACTTGGTTATAGGTTAAATATAAGAAACAAATGGAAATGTTGAATTTGTGAATCATTGATAAAAATATTAACTAGAATGGAATTCAAATTAATATAAAAATGAAATAGTGTAAATTGTTGCACTTGGGAATTTAATTGACAATAAGTAAATAAATGTAAGTGTTGTACAAACAAAGGAATTTGTACATAATTAATAATGATTGAATTAGAATTTAAACTAAATAAATGAACATAAATAAAGGGTACTTTAATGATGAGTAAAATAATAACGGAAAGGTGGATGTAAATTGATTAGAAACGGAAATTTATTTATAAGGCACTTATTGATGAATAGAAAGTTTGAAACCTAGTAGATAAATTTATTGAGTACAATCAATCGTAATTTATGTATATATTTGGTAATTGACAATTTACGAATTTGTTAAGAGTGTAAATTTATAATCTAATATTACTTAATGTTAACTAAGGTAACTTAACTAAGGTAACTATTTATAAATTGAACAAAATGCAAATCAATAGAATTAATGAAGACGCATACGTAGCTAGAAATTGAATATATGAAAACAAAATGTAAGCATTGGATTAAATTAAGGAAGTTAAATATTAATAAATGGTCATTTAAAAAAACCAATGTTCTGCGAGTAATTATAATAGTTGTTTGAAATATGTATAAACTTTGATTTGGAAATCAATTGGATTTAAGATAAAATTTGGTATTACATTGATGAGTTTAAATGTTATTTTATTTTGTAAACTAATAAATGGTGTTAATAAAAGAATGAAATCAAGATAAATAAATTTAATTGAGACTTTAATTATAAATAATGGGTGAAATAATAGGATAAAAGGTAATTGTTTGTGGAGAATAACCATATAAGTATTATAAAGAGTATATTGGTGATAAACGGTTATTTCGAATAAAGGTAATTAAATATTACTTTAATGGATATAAATGTAGTAACGGATAGAGTGAATGAAATTAGCATTATGAAAATAAATGTTAACATTGTTTTGTAAGCAATAAAAGCCTATTAATGTGACTGAAGGTTAACGGTAACGATTATTGTATGTTACCTATGTATGTAGCTTGTAAATTTAAACTTTGAAATTTGTTACAATAATTATAATTTAATATTACGTTAATGCTAATTAAGGTAATATGTGTAAGTAATGTTAAGGTTATTCATATTGGACAATTTGTTGAGTTATAAGGATCGGGTATAAAGCTTTATTAATTTACTGGAATTTAAAATTTAGTAAAAGGATTAATTGCAATTAAATGAGTTAAATATTTAAAATGGGAATTTAGATGAAATGTGAGAATATTAATGTAATAAATTTTAAATCAAATTTTAATCTCATCCGTTTGATAATAATGAATCGAATAATAAAATGAAAAGTAAATTTAATAGAAATTTTGGAAATTAAATTTGTAATTTTCGAATTTAATGGAATTGAGATTAATACCAAAATTTGTAAATTATCAACTCTAATTTGACATTTAAATTGGTTTAAATCATTGTAAATGATTGGTAAATTAAAAATGATAAGAATTGGCAATTATCGAATTGAAATTGAAATTTTGATTTAATTGACAAAATTTTATTTATGTAATTAATATAAAAATAGCCATTTTGGCCACTGGCTCGGATTTCGACGAAGCAAGTTTCATCGGATCCGTAACAGTGAATTATTGTAGGATTTCAAGTTTCGTATCATTCGAACTTATCGTTTGATCGTACGGACTCGAAACTCCTTGAAATTAATGAAATTGAAATCAATTGAAATCAATTTGAAAAATATTGATTTTTGCGTAACTTCTTCATACGATAGAATTTGAACTTGAAACTTGTTCCATCGCATTTAAAATATTTAAAAACACCTATTTTGATATATGGGTTGACTAAATTTCGTTCCGAAGTCGAAATGGGCTTTTTGGGCCACTATGTCGTTAGCACGTATATCTATTTTTTCCAGTTATTCTAATTTCAACCCTACCTATAAATACCCTGTTATAAACCCTAGCAGCCTCTATCTCTCATTATTCTGTACATACAATTCCATCGGCTCCTCTTCTTTCCAATGGTTGCAAACCCTAATTTCAATTGCAATTCAAAAATCAAGTGAAATTCAAACTCCTCGGAAAAATTCAGAAAAATATATATCGAAGCTCTCGACATACGCCTCTCAAAACTGCAATTCGTTTTTCGATTCGAATCACCATTTGTCTAGAAATTGAAGGTGAATTCTTGGCCATCCATTGTGTCGAAATCGACTCTGCCGGATCATCAAATTGATTGTACCGTTGAGTAGAGATCGTCGAGGGGATTCGATCGGTGTAGTTCGTTTTTCAAAACAATGGTTTGATCGACCTAGAAAATTCATTAGGTTTTTTGGTATAGGCGGCGGCTATGGGGTTCTGCTGTTCGTCGACACGTGGGAGGGGGCCGGAGGCTTCGCGGTGGCTCAGCGCGTCGTTCGGCGAGGCTGGGAGCGTGGTGGCGCTCGTCGCGACGGCACTGGTGGTAGCATCGGAGATCGTGGTCGTTTGTTTTGAAGTTTCTGTAGCGTGCCTGGTTTCTGGAACAGAGAAGTTTGCGCGTGAACATAGGTGAGGTGACGTGGCGTGGTTTTTGTTTATTTATTTTATTTTAATTTAAAATCTTCCTCGTTCTAATCGCATCACATACGAGGTCGAATTCACGCGCGGTTTCCTCCGCTAGGTTCGTATTGGAATTCCGGACGTTATGACGCTAGTTTGGACGAATTCTAAGACTGTCAAATTTTTGGGTTTAAATTGAATTTAAATTAAATTTAAATTCAAAAGGTGAGTGTTTTATCCCACTCACAACTTCTAAAATTTCTTATGTTTGTTAAATTGATTTATGGTGTGATTAGAAATTTATTTATGACTGTTTGTATATTTTTAAATCATCTTCTCAGATAATTACATTTTATTTAAATTAAATTGTTATTTAATTTATTATTGCATATAAACTGTCAGTTAAAATTATTTATTATTGAATATAAACTGCCAGTAATTACCTGTTATCAGTTATCTATTCTATATTGATGTTGTGTTTGAATTGGATGATGATTATGATAAATGGTTGATGATTGATATTGGATGAATGGATGCTTTATTTTATATTGTTATAAATTGCAAGTTGTTATGCATTTTATTGCATTCGGGATTGCGGTTTAAAATGACATATAACCTTATTTTATTTTAAATTACGAACTGAAACGATAAATATCCGTATCACTTGACCATAGGATAGAAAATTATATACAGGCACCGCGGTCTATATATAAAAATATTTTGAAAGGATTCCTATGGTTTGGAAAGAAATATACGGTTTAAATAAATATTAAATTTTGATATTATACAAATATTATTTTATATATGTATATATAGTTAAATTCTTGAATTTAAGCTATGTATAATTTGTTTAATAAAAATAAGTTGAAAAATAAAGTTGATTTCTTTTATATAATATGGTTAAGTATCTATTTAAATTCTATTGTATATACAGTTTATAATGACTCAAATAAAATTAAGGTTGGAAGATAAATGTGAATTTGATTTGAATTAAAGTATTTAAGAATTTTCCTCAAAAAATTTGGATTTGAAATGTAAATAAATTGAGATTTAAAAAGTATGATTTTATAACTTGATTTTTGTTTAGAGGATTTAAATGAATATCAAATTTATTAAAATGAATATTATCAAGTTAATTTAATTGAAAGAATATCCAGGTATTTGAACTCTAAAGGTTTTACTAAAATGATGTTTGATTTATTAAGCAAACATTTCAAATCTAAATAATATTAGTTGAAATTGATGTATATGAAATTATCAAAGAATAAGTTTTAAAATAGCAGGATAATTAAAGCTTTGAAATATATGGAAATCTTATTGGTTTATTTGGGGATTTAAATCCATATTTGTAATTTATTTGTAAAATTAAAGAAGCTATTTTATTTTATAAAGTAATTTAATATTTAAACCATTGAAGTATATTAAGTTATGTTTCAAAGCTATAGATTTCAAGGTATTATAATTTGAAAGTATTATATTCAAGAGTTTTGATTTCTAATGTTATACTTTGAAAGTGCTATGATTTTTGGAAAAGGATATACTTGAAATAAAAATGATATTATATTGATTTGGGTTTATAAATTATATCAAATTGATTTGTTTTTTTAAACGAAAAGGATATCGTATTTATATGGTTTTGAAATGGATACTTTATTCTGGTTTGAAGTATAAATTATTTGAAAGACCGCAGTGTTATAATAACGTTTGGTTGTTGAAGAGACCGGGATCGAAAGTTGTCATACTCTCTGCCAACTTCGAAAACCACTTTAACAACCATGTACGCGGTGGAGATTCCAGAATGAAGTAGGATGGGGCGGCGTTTCCTTTGAGGTAAATACGTGTACACGACTCCTGTGAGTTGGCATAATGTGGCTAAAACATGAGCGATTGACGGGTTAAGAAGGTAGCACCTTTTATCGGACACATCCCTTCGATATTATACTCTGATTTTTGGATTTATTCGGTGGCCATTTTTGATTTCTTTTATTTGGGGGTGTGGCTCGAGGTGGGCGGTAGCTGCGCGCTACGCGTTACCACCGGCCCGGAAGCGTAATTGGTATATCTACCCTAGCATTGCCTAGTTGTGTCATGTCACCAACCATAGCGCGCCTTGTACGAGTTTGATTTGTGTCGTACCTATGGAGTATCTTCTTGTAGTCTCCCGATCGGGAGATATGCAGGTACTGTATAGACTACTAGCACTATTACGTGTTACGGGCTATATGGGTAACCTCTTAACGCTATTTTTAAGTAAGTTTATTTTACAAATAGACATTATTATAACAGCGAAATATTACTATATAGTAAATAGTTTAACGAATCCTTAGAAGATGTGAATCTCAAGCATCTTTTAAGTTATCGCACTCACGTTAGACACTGGATAAGAGGTGTCAAATCCCGTAAACATCTCCGACGCCGTTTACACTCATATTTTTTCTGTTGATTTAACTCACATAAGATCTTTTAGTTCTGACTCGAGTGTTTTGTCTTTTCAATTCGCTCGGGTCAGTCCGAGCATTTCAGGAATCGAAGTCTTTATTTCTGGAGGACGAAGACGAAGATTTCATTATTATTATTATTACATATATTATATTGTTACACTACACTGTATTCCGCTGCATTGATTATTATTCACCGGTATGTGCAACTCTGATATGTATTGTATAAATATAATCAAATGTTTATAAAACAGCTTCATGAGCTGTATATTTGATTATTACATTTTATCGTTCCGCTGCAAGATTCTATTTTGTTTTTTTCTTTCCCTACTTTTTCTTATTTACCCCATAACAATCCGCCATTTTGTATGGTTTAAGTCTGACGTGTGTGGTTTATCGTCGATTTAAAGCGTGCGAAAAGGCGGGACATTACATTTTGGAAAATTATAACATCACTTTTAAAGATGTTTTAAAATAAAAATATATACCTAACATGTCATATAACATATTGTTGAACATGATATGAAAAATAAAATGTTATTTATATAAATTAAAATAGACAATTTTATTAAATAAAATAATTTACATACAATATTATAAAAAGCATAACTTTCACAATATAAATCGGATTTCAACGAAACGAAAAGCAGTATTCTTGAAATTTAATTTATTTTCATAATAAAAGATAAAATTCAAAAATTCAAAAATTTAAATTTTAAATTTAAAAGTCAAAGTTTGACTAGATTGACCAAAAACCCACTTTTTCTGGAAACTATTCCATTTATTCAGGTTTGGAATTATAGTTCACATAACAATCAAAATTTATAATTAAAATAACAAAATTTATCCATTTTAATAAATAAAAATAAAGTTTTTAAATCAGGAATTTCAATTTAAATAATTAAAGTATACAATTAAAATAATTACAAAATACAGGGTTATTACAAGTAATGTTGAGTATCAATTTCTATTCTTTGGTTGTTTCTCATTGCTATGTTGCGTATGTATTTAGTTGGTTGATGTCATTATTGTTACTATTATTATTATGTACTTTATGATAGACTTATATTATGATCATCTTACTTTTGGATGTTGGTCACGTTTATCATAATAAGATTGTTACATTTCAATCACATTATATTAGTTCTGTTGACTCATTGATTAACAGGAGAAGGGTAGGTTATAGTA